>CAUYPK010024413.1:0-72814 GCA_963574355.1 Loris lydekkerianus
TTCGAACCTAGCCAGGGCCTACTAAACAAAAAAAAAAAAATAGCCAGGCATTGTGGCGAGTGCCTGTAGTCCAAGCACCTAGGGAGGCTAAGGCAAGAGAATCGCTTGAACCCAAGAGTTTGAGGTTGCTGTGAGCTATGATGCCACAGTACTCTGCCAGGGGCAAGAAAGTGAGACTCTCTCAAAATAACAGTAACAGTAATAATAATGGCTCAGCACCTACAGCACAGTGGTTATGGCACCAGCCACATACACCGAAGTTGGCAGGTTGGAACCTGGTCCAGTCCAGCTAAACAAGAATGACAACTGCAACAAAAAATAGCCGGGCATTGTGGCAGGCACCTGTAGTCCCAGCTACTTGGGAGGCTGAGGCAAGAGAATCACTTAAGCCCAAGCGCTTGGGGTTGCTATAAGTTGTGATGCCACGGCACTCTACTGAGGGTGATAAAGTGAGACTCTGTCTCAACAAAAAATAATAAAAAAATGATAATAATAGAAACAGTAAAATTCCTAAACATCCCATGAGGTATATGAAAAAAATGTCAAAATTAAGTGTATAAATTGTGATTGTCTAGCAAGAATATTTGTTTCCATATAATGAAATCTATATAACATGTCAGATTGTAATACTCAATACTAAAAATTAGTTATCTGAGTAATCAAAGATATTTCGAAGATGAGATTTTTCCACCTACCTCTGAAAATGATGACTGTACAGCTGTGTTGGAATCCCAAGAATACGATCATATATAGCTGTAACTTCTCTGAGGTTTCCCTGTTCATTTTCCCAGTTAATATACATTTCCCACAATCTGTCAGATCGAAAATCTGTTCCTGCAGCTAGAACAGCATGCTCAAAAGTTCTGAAAAATTAAATTACTCTTAAGTTATCTTTCCAACATAAATCACTTTTAATAGTTTCCAAATTTTAAAGATAACACTAAATTCAAATAATTATATTCAACTACTTCCTATCCAAGTAGGGATCAGATAGGAAGAACAACAGTTAGAAGAAATAGTACAAAGTATAGAGCAGCAGTTGCTTTATTTTATTTAATTTTTTTTTTTTTTTTAGTAGCTGCTTTAAAAAAGAATGAGAAAACAAAGGGAAAAGATAAATGTACTTCTGATGTAGTTTTGTCTTATATGAAATTACAGTGCAAGATGCAAAAATTGTAAAAAGGTTAAGAGTGACACAGTATACTCGGCACCTGTAGTTCAGCGGCTAGAGCGCCAACCACATACACCAGAGCTGGCAGGTTCGAATCCAGCCCGGATTCCATTGTTGTTTGGCAGAAACAACAATGACAACTGCAACAAAAAGTCCCAGCTACTTGAGAGGCTGAGGCAAGAGAATCCCTTGCATGCAAACTAGAAAATAGCTGGGTGTTGTGGTGGGCTCCTGAAGTCCCAGCTACTTGGGAGGCTGAGTCAAGAGAACCACTTAAGCCGTAGAGTTTGAGATTGCTGTGAACTGTGATACAATAGCATTCTACCGAGGACAACATAGTGAGACTCTATCTCAAGGAAAAAAAAAAAAAAGATGAACATCAATCAAGGGTAGGGTCTAATAAACTCTCTAAGCAAGACATGAAACCCAGGAATGAGGTTAAAACATCTCTTAGAATCATCATAATAAGCACAACTGTTGTACAGCAGAACTAGATAGAACAACCAGTCCCAGTTGCATCATAGAAGGTCACAGGAGGGACAGCTCAAAGGAGAAAAAAACGGGACTAATGAAGTACCTGATGGGTCTGATAGTATACAAAGATGTACCTAAAGCGGGTGGCGCCTGTGGCTCAAAGGGGTAGGGCGCCGGCCCCATATGCTGGAGGTGATGGGTTCAAACCCAGCCCCAGCCAAAAACTGCAAAAAAACTCAAAACCCAAAAACCAAAAAAAAAAAAAAAAGATGTAACTAAAGCTTTATACAAAGCTGCTAGATCTTACAAGAAAAGATTTTCAAATAAATAGGACACATGGAAAAAAAGATGAAGGGAGTAGGGAGATCACTAACTCAAGGAAAAACAAAAAGTTATAAAATAAAACCACAGTATGATAAAAACAAAATCTATAGCCTTAGAATGGGTTTTTAAAAAATCACTGACAAAGACTATTAAAACCTATCCTGTAGCTACACTGAAAAGATTAAGAAATAGAAAGACAGGTTGAGAGTAGTGGCTCATGTATGTAATCCTAGCACTCTGGGAGTCCAAGGTAGGTGCATAGCTTGAGCTCACTTCAAGACGAGTCTTGAGCAAGAGCAAGATCCTATCTCTACCAAAAATACAAAAAGTATATAGCCAGGCACTGTGGCGGGCGCCTGTAGTCTCAGTTACTTAGGAAGCTGAGGCAAGAGAATCGGCTAAGCCCAAGAGCTGGAGTTTGCTGTGAGCTGTGATGTCATCGCACTCTACCGAGGGCAACAAAGTCTCAAAAAATAATAATAATAATAATAATACAAAAAGTGAGGCAAGAGGATTGCTTGAGCCCAACAGTTGGAGATTGCTATAAGCTATGGCACCATAGCACTATACCCAGGGCAACAAAGTGAGACTCTGTCTCAAAATTAAATAAATAAGTAATGAAAAAATAAAAATCAGGGTATAAGTGAGCTGAAATTCTACCATAGTAGATACATGTGTACAACTAATAAAAATAGAAAGCACTATGGAGTTGCTATTATACACACAGTGTAAAGCACCAGAAGAAACAGCTAAAATATTTGAAAGAAAGTAGAACGATTGCTTTGTGTTACGATCAGTTTAACATTAACTGACTTTTTAAACTAAATGCACACACTTTGTTTTTGAAAAATGAAAATACATTAACAAATTTCTTTATAATCGGTAAGAAACAAGACAAGCCAGGCCCACCGGCTCATGCCTATAATCCTAACACTCTGGGAAGCCAAGGTGGGTGGATTACCTGAGCTCACAGGTTCAAAACCAGTGTGAGCCAAAGCAAGACCTGGTCTCTAAAAATAGCCAGGCATTGTGGTGGGCACCTGTAGCTCCAGCTACTTAGGAGGCTAAGACAAGAGAATCACTTAAGCTCAGGAGTTTGAGGGTGCTGTGAGTTGTGACACCACAGCATTCTACTGAGAGCAACAAACTAAGACTCTGTCTCCCAAAAATAAATTTTTTTTAAATAACAGAAAAGAAAAGAAACATAGCATTACTCCAGGTCTTCGTAAAAAAGAAAAAAAAAAAAAAAAGAAAGAAATAAGCTTGGCGCCTATAGCACAGTAGTTACAGCACCAGCCACATACACCAAGGGTGGCGGGTTCATATCGGGCCTAGGCCAGCTAAACAACAGTGACAACTGCAACAACAAAAAAAATAGCCGGGCGTTGTGGCGGGCACCTGTGGTCCCAGCTACTTAGGAGGGTGAGGCAGAATGACTTCAGCCCAGAAATTTGACGTTGCTGTGAGCTGACACCACGGCACTAGAGGGTGGCACTCTATAGAGGGCAACAAAGTAAGACTCTGTCTCAAAAAAAAAAAAAGAAGAATAAACAATCCAATAGAAACATGAGCACATGGTATGAATGGGCAATTTTAAATGGCTTATAAAAAGCATATAAGAGAGCAAACTAGGATAAGCAATCAAGACATACACAAATTTTAAAACCAAAGAGCTACAAGGCCAGGTGTGGTAGCTCAGGCCTATAATGCTAGCACTTGGGAAGCCAAGGCAGGTGGTTTTCCTGAGCTCACAGATTCCAGACGAGCCTTAGCCAGAGTGAGACCTCCTCTCAAAAAATAGCCAGGCATTGTGGTGGGCACCTGTAGTCCCAGCTCCATGGGAGGCTGGAGCAAGAGAATTGCTTGAGCCCACAAGTTTGAGGTTGCTGTCAGCTATGATGCCAGGGCACTCTACCAAGGATGATGAAGTGAGAGTCTGTCTCAAAAAAAAAAAAAAACAAAGAGCTACTATTAAGGGTTAAAATATATATACAAATGTATGTATATGTATGTGTATGTATGTGTGTGTGTGTGTATGGAACAGCTGTGGTAATTTGACTACTTTTATACGTTTGGGGAATTTAAAATTGATGCCATTTTTGATTAAACATTTGATCAAACTTAGCTGTGTATTCCCTTTGACAGAAGCTCAATTTCTAGCCCATTCTATAAAAATATTGACCTGTACAAAGATAGTCACTACAGCACTATTTACTATAAATATGGATTTGGTAAAAAGTATAGCAATTTAATACTATAAAATACTTTTGCAATGGTTAAAAACTACAGTGAGATTCAAAAACATTCTATTAAACAAAATTTTTAAAAGCCAAAGAACAGTATGTCAAATACACACACATGTATGTGTATCTACATATATCTAAAAGAACACACAAAGCCATTACCCATGAGGGGAGTATAGGGGACATAAGAAAAGGGAGTGTGGAATAGAGAAAGGCTTCATTATCTGTAAGGTTTTAATAATCAAGCATAAACCTATTACATGTATCTTTTTTTTTTTCAGTTTATTTTATTTTATTTCATTTATTATTTTTTGAAAGTCTTACTCTGTCACCTTGGGTAGAGTACCCTGGCATCACAGTTCACAACAACCTCAAACTTTTGGGCTGGAGAGATCTTTTTGCCTCAGCCTTCCCAAAAGCTAGGACCACAGGCTCCCACCACAATACCCAGCTAGTTTTTCTATTTTTGGTAGATCCAGGGTCTCCTTGCTCAGGCTGATCTCAAACTCCTGAGACATGCATCTTTTTTCTTAAACAGTAGAAAAGAAAACATAAAAGTTAAACTTCTAGCTTGGCATTCAACATCTATTATAGAGTTCTATTACCAACATCAGAATTCTTATTTACAGGTAGCACAAGTAGCTCAGTCGGTAAGGCGCCGACCACATGCACCCAGGCTGATGGGTTTGAACCTGGCCTGGTCCAAGCCAGCTAAATGACAATCACAACCAAAAAGTGGCCAGGCATTGTGGTGGGTGCCTGTAGTCCCAGCTACTTCGGAGGCTGAGGCAAGAGAGTCTCTTAAGCCCAAGAGTTTGAGGCTGCTGTGAGCTGTGATGCTATGGCACCCTACCAAGGGCAACATAGTGAGACACTGTCTCAAAAAAAAATTCTTATTTACATCTTCAAATACATTTGATGATCAAAGTTTCACATACCCTCTTATTGTACTGTTTGTCTCAGGATCACCAGGGTCCAATGTTTCCTTTAAGAAGTTTACGTAATGTATCCAAAGGTCAACACTAAGAGGTATTGCCTGAAGCCCCCGCCGATAAACCTAAGAAGAAAACAACAAACTGTACTTCAAATATTTAATTATTTCTTAACAGAGAGGCAACACTGTGTTATCCGGTGAACCTTAGAAATACTAATTACTGGAATTTTGTTTAAATAATCTACCATTACCATTTGGGTGGAGGTTGGATAGAACATGGCAATGTTCTGATCCCCACGTGCAGAGTCTTGATCTTCAAAGCGCAGCAGTCCCTGCATTCTGACCGGGTTGTGTGGGCAGGCTTTGGGTTACAGACCATAGGGCACAGACCCATTAGAGCATCAATGACAGCGTCTGACCAAAAATGCAATAAGACGTAGCAAATGTGACTAGCAAACCAACTATATTGTTTGGAAAATGAGAAATAAATGTAAGTGAGAGAAAAGCCCTGCCCTACTTGTTAAGCTGCAGTGTAATACAGAGGCTTGCACTGCAAAGCTTGACAAACTGTAGAGGTTTAACGCACCTGCCAACAAAGAGAGAAAATATTAGCTACAAATGCCACAAGAGTGACAAATGCAAATAAAATACCCTATAAAAATTGTTTGACCATAAATGGTAGGTACTGCCAGCCAAGAAAGAAAAGTCTTTATTTTGTTATTAATTGGCTTACAGTACCTAATGGAGGTAACTTTATTCAGTGATATACGCACCTCATCTGATTGTTTAATGTTGTCATGCCGCTTTTCAAGATCTGCATACTTTTTCCAGTAACCATAACAATATGGATAGTGTACGAAAAATTTGTCAAAAGCCTTCCTGGCAGCCATCAAGTGATTCTGATGAAAATAGAACAAGGTATTTAAACATCTCGGAAGTTTTTATCAAAAACATAGTTATTATTCCTTTCAAATTTATTATCTCAGAAACAAACAGTAGGTTTCAAAATCACATACACAGCATCCCTTTTTCCTGTAAATGCAATCGAAACCGAAGAAACTAATTTTGTAAACCTTTTATTTCAGTAATTTTACACATACACAATTATTATAAAATGCTAGGATTTGACTCTACGAAGTCTCCACAATATACAAAATCTAAGTTATTTTCAAAGCTAAAAATGTATCTAATGTTATTCAACTTAATCTGAAAATTTTAAGAGTCCATTTAAATTATAAAACAATGAGTCCTATTGTTTTCTTATAAACTGCTACTATTTGATTAGTTATTTGATTAATTACTACTAGTTAATTAATTAACTACTAATACCATTTAAATAGTTACTAACCTCCTGTTCTACATACTGAAGTAAATACACCCAGCCTGTAAAATCCTGAGGATTATTTTCTACAGTTTTCCAAAATTTTTCATATTCTGGAGGAAAATTAGCTTCTGTTTCTGTCACTGGAAGGTCCACAGCATTTGCCATTTCACTTTCTTCTGCAGATGCACTGACATTGGGAGAGTCATCAGGTGACTGTTCCATTTCTGTAACATTCATAATCTCAGTACTGAAATCAGGAGGATGTTCTACCACTACCTCTGAATTGGTGCCTGTGCTGCCATTACTAGAATTTCTATACTCATCCATGTGAGAATTTTGCATAGCTATTTACTTTGTCTTCAGTTAATGATCTGTGGAAACACAAAAGAGAAACATCTTCCAAAGGTCAATAAAATTATTAGGCATCAACAATAACTAAATAGCCCTATTTAGCTATTAAAGAAATATATTAATTTGATTCTTTTTCTCCCCTATGAGTCAGAAACATAAGAACTGTTAGCATCTATGTTATAAATAAAATTATGTAACATGAGTTTCTTCACAAAATTGCCATTTTGTTGTTAGTGTCCGAATAAAAAGTAAATAACAGGCAGTGGCTCATGCCTGTAAATCCTAGCGCTCTGAGAGGTCAAAATGGGTGCATCACCTGAGCTCAGGAGTTCAAGAGCAGACTTCATCTCTACTAAAAATAGAAAAATTAACCAGGCATTGCGGCATGTGCCTATAGTCCTAGCTACTTGGGAGGCTGAGGCAAGAGCATCTTTACAGCCAGAGAGTTTGAGGCTGCTGTGAGCTATGATGTCATAGAACTCTATCCAAGGCAACGGAGCGAGACTTTCAAAAAAAAAAAAAAAAGGAGGAAAGAAAAAACTAAAACTAAATAACCATGCCTTTAGTTTCTTTCTTTTGTTTTGTTTTGTTTTGTTTTGTTTTGTTTTTTTGAGACAGAGTCTCAAGCTATCTCATGGCGTCATAGCTCATAGCAACCTCCAACTCTCGGGCTCAAGCCATCCTCTTGCCTCAGTTTTTCTATTTTTAGTGGGGGGGGTGTCTCACTTTTGTTCAGGCCAGTCTCAAACTCATGAGCTCCAAACAATCCACCTGGCTCGGTCTCCCAGAGTGCTAGGATTACAGGCGTGAGCCATCACGCCCAACCTATGCCTTCAGTTTCTTCATTCATAAATCAAGTACCACACCAGCTCCCTAATGAAGCAACCATATTTAAAATTCAGTGTTTCTTGGCTAAGAATCTAAAATTCAAAAGTGTTATCAATCACTAGAAAACAGCAATATCTTTAAGAAATCATCCTTTTATGGTAGTGCTAGAATATCATTTTACAACTGCCTTCATCTCTTCCACTAACAGTTTTAAACGGAAACCAATTCATTAAATTCTAGGGCATCTTTTTCTTTTTTTTAAAATGAGGGATTATTAATTTTTCCAAATGGCCTTTAAAAAGCAAATGACTACCTTCCTCACCTCCATTTAACCTTTTCTGAAATGTCACCTTCTCACTAAGACCCACCTGAACTACCCTACTTAAAACTGTAAATTGCTCCCAATTCCTAGCACAGCTGACATCCCCTTTTCCTTAGTCTACTTTCTTTACCCATAGAATTTATTACAAATAGTGAACAATTTAATTATTTAGTGTACTCTGCTATAAGAATTAACCAGCCTCCCTGTGGTCTAGTGGTTAGGATAAGAAAAAAAAAGAAAAGAAAAAAAGAATTATCCAGCCCTTTTTATTCCCACTATTATTTCTATAGTTTAAGTAATCATTATTTCCCCACTCTATCAGTAATTTTCTAACAGAAGATTGTTTCTTTCCTTTTTTCAAGTGGGAAAACAGAATTTAAAAAAACTTTTTATTATAGTGCTTTGCCCAGTAAAAGTATATCATAACATTTTAATGTAATTTTACCCCTACATGTGCAATACAACTCTTCTATACTGAGCTGCCTAGCACATAAAAGACACTCATTATTTTTGAAAGAATCAATGAAGCCATGTCATTTCCATTGCTATGACACAATAATCAGCTATTAGTGATAACAAGAGATGCCATTTATTGAACATACTGAACATTTTCTTAAATGCCTTTCTTTTTTTTTTTTTGGCCAGGGCTGGGTTTGAAACTGCCACTTCTGGTATGTGGGGCCGGCGCCCTACTCCTTGAGCCACAGGTACCACCCATTAAATGTCATTTTTTATCATAAGGATAGTAAAGCCAAAATTTATTAAGGTAAAATAACTTGTCCAAATGTATACAAGTAGTAAAGAACATAGCCAGGATTCAACTCCAACTTACCATGAAAATTCTTGCCTCTTCTCTACTAACATTTACAGCCAAGACATTCTATTTGTTTTGTTTTGTTCCCAGTTCCATTCCTTTCAGTTTAGGAACCTTAGTATATGCCATTTCTTCTACCTGGACTGCTCTCCCATCCCATCCCTCTACTCTGTGCCTACATTCCCACTCAATACCTTCAAACTAACCAAAGCCAAATCTTCTAGGTCAAGTTTAAACAATACTTCCTAAAAAGTATTCTCACATCCTCCGAATGTAAGTTAAGACTTCCCCTAGTTATGTTCTCACAGCATTCTAACTTTTTCTCCATAGCACCCATCACAATTGTGATACCTGTTCATTGTCTATCACTAGAAAACAAGGACCAGACCTGGCTCAGTGCCTGTAGCTCAGCAGTTATGGTGCCTGGCCACATACAACAGGGTTGGCAGGTTCAAACCCGGCCAGGGCCTGCCAAACAACAATGACAACTAAACAACAACAAAAAAAGTAGCTGGGTGTTATAGCAGGTGCCTGTAATCCCAGCTACTTGGGAGGCTGAGGCAAGAGAATTGCTTAAGCCCAAGAGTTTGAGGCTGCTGTGAGCTGTGACACCAGAGCACTCTACCAAGGGTGACACAGTAAGACTCTGTCTCAATTAAAAAAAAAAAAAAAAAAAAAAAGGACCAGACCTACAGATATATTATAATACCAGGAGGCCTAGTACACACCTAAGGCATTTAATAAGTCATAAATGACATCACTCCTTAGTCACCCATACAAAAACCTGGCATATTGCTTTCATCACCAAATGGGAAGGAAGCATGAAGAATTGGGCTTTTGAGGTCAACAGAACTAAATTAAAGATCTAGACAGGCTAAAATAATCACACATATCTTGCTATTAAAAATAAGTATCCCTTACCTCATAAATGTATATAATTATGATTTGTCAATCAAAAATAATAATATGCTTTAAAATTTAATCCCCTTTTTATTCACACCTCTAGTGCTATAATTTAAGTAATTGTTATCTCACCAATAGATCATTGTTCTTCAAACTATAGACTGTTTCAAATCAGCTTCTCTTTTTTTTTCTGAGACAGTCTCACTATGTCACCTTTGGCAGAGTGCTATGGCATCACAGCTCACAGCAACCTGAAACTCTTTGACTTAAGTGATTTGCTTGCCTCAGCCTCCCAAGTAGCTGGGACTACAGGCCCCTGCCACAATGCCCAGCTATCTTTTTTGTGTAGTTGTTACTGTTGTTTGGCAGGCCGGGGCTGGGTTTGAACCCACCAGCCTTGGTGTATCTGGCTGGTGCCCTATGCTCCCAGCTACAGGCACCAAGACTCAGTGTCTCATTTTTTATGGGATAAATATAAAATAGCAAAAAATACAAACAAGAGTGTATATACACATTAAGGCATATTGTTGCCTTACACACACATAATTCAACTGTTTATTGGGCTGTAATGTCACATGTACATCCTACTGTGGAATGCAATAAAAAAAACTGAAAAACACTGCTGCACCACAGCTCCAGATAAACCAACCTAATATTGCTAGAATATTAAATTCAAAAAGAAAGAGGCCTTGGTGATTTTGTTCACTGCTACATCCCTAGAACTTAAAATAGTGCCAACAAATATCTCTGAACAAGTGAGTGATAGATCTGCTCCCAATTTAACTTTCCAAAATATTTATCCTACATTACTCTTCCTCATTGCCATTTCCGGAGCCCACTAGTTCTTTGGGTCTGAGCCTCAACACAGGCTTTTCCCTCAGACTAACAAAAGTATTCCTTTTCTCAACTCTCCAAATCATTTGATGCCTTTTTACTCCATTACACTTTCTTACAAAATCAAACAGGATGAGAGTCCACTGGTATAAAATGAAACATAATAAATTATAAAGTGAGGCGGCGCCTGTGGCTCTGTGAGTAGGGCATTGGCCCCATATACGGAGGGTGGTGGGTTTGAACCTGGTCCCTGCCAAACTGCAACAACAACAAAAATAGCCCGGGACTGTGGCGGCAGCCTGAAGTCCCAGCTACTCGGGAGGCTGAGGCAAGAGTATCGCGTAAGTTCAAGAGCTGGAGGTTGCTATGAGCTGTGACACTACAGCACTCTACCAAAAACGACAGAGACTCTGTCTCTAAAAAATAAATAAATAAATAAATTATAAAGTGTGTAGTGTATTTATCATAATTTTTAACTTTTAGTATAGTTATTACATTAAACACACAACAATTTACCATGTCATTTTAAAATGTAAAAGAAAGGGCAGCGCCTGTGGCTCAGTGGGTAGGGCGCTGGCCCCATATACAGAGGGTGATGGGTTCAAACCCGGCCCCGGCCAAACTGTAACAAAAAAATATCCAGGCGTTGTGCCAGACGCCTGTAGTCCCAGCTACTCGGGAGGCTGAGACAAGAGAATCACCTAAGCCCAAGAGCTGGAGGTTGCTGTGGGCTGTGACACCACAGTACTCTACCATGGGCGATAAAGTGAGACTCTTGTCTCTAGGAAAAAAAAAAAAAAGTAACATCTGTGGGCGGTGCCTGTGCCTCAGTGGTTAGGGCACCCGCCCCGTATATGGAGGATGACGGGTTCGAATCCAGCCCCAGCCAGCTAAAACAGCAGTGTCAACTGCAACAAAAAGTGCCAGGCATGTGGTGGGCACCTGTGGTCCCAGGCACTCGGGAGGCTGAGGCAAGAGAATGGCTCTAGCCCAAAAGCTGGAGGTTGCTGTGAGCTATGACGCCACAGCAATCTACCGGGGGCGACAAAATGAGACTCTGCCTCAAAAAAAAAAAAAAAAAAAACTGTATCATTATAAAAGTATATGGTCACTACAGCATCGTCAATAACACACTAAACAGTACTAATTATTCGCCTGTAATACCCCTAATCGGAGGCTGAGGCAAAAGAATCGCATACTCATGAGTCTGCGGTTGCTGTGAGCTATGACGCCACAGCGCTCTACCCCTGGGGGACTGAGACTCCGTCTCAAAAAAAAAAAAAAATCAGTACTAGTTATAACTTCAAGTAGTATTTATTAAAGTCAAGTATATTTATTAACTTAAAGATTCTGAAGCGGAAAAAAATACACCACCGCTGATCCCTGAGTACAAAAGGTGAACATTCTTAAATAGATTCTCTTAAAAGATCCTGCCGGGATCTTTGCTGTTCGGTTTTTCTGCTTTAATCCCGCTCTGCCAAAAGCTCTGGCTGATATCCGCGGGTGCTGTGATTTAGGGCCCCCAAAGTGCTGCTTATGGGGTTAGAAGGCAGAGAAGGCGCAGTACGGAGCGCGCAAATGCCTTATTAACAGAATGTATCTCCGACCCTCCCCACCCTCGGGGCGGCTCACGGCCCCTTCCACCGCCAGCCGTCCCAGCCACGCCATCTCCAGCTCCGGGGCCAGCCAGAGCTGCAGACTGCGCCCCCATCGCCTCCTAAATCCCGGCGAAGGAGGTCCACGCTCCCCCGCCCAACCTACCGCACCGGTGAGGAGAAACCTCGGCCCGCTCCACCCAACAGGTGGGAAGGAGAAAGGAATGGACAGCTGGGCGCCCCGTCCAAGCCAGGCCTCAAACAGGGCGCCAGAGGGAGGCCGCGGCCCGGCGCGGCCTGAAACGCGCAGGCCCCTTCCCGCCCCAAGTGCCACCGCCAGCAGGTGATTTCAAGGCGCCCGCCCCGGCTGACCTTACGATGGATGCCGCTCGATCCCATGAGCCGAAGTCTGAGCCAACCTAGCTGAAGACGGCACTTCCACCGCCTCGGTCCCCACAGCCACCGCAGCTGCCGCCACAAGCTACACAGCAGCCTCGTCGCTAGCCCCGCGCGCATGCGCCGGAGTCCCAGGAGGCTCACGGGTCACGTGGTTCTGCAGCGTGCAGGCCTCGCCCTCCCGGCTCCAGCCCCGCCCTCCAGGCCCCAGTTCCGCCCCCTCCCGGCCCCAGCCTCGCCCTCCAGGCCCCAGCCCCGCCCTCCAGGCCCCAGTTCCGCCCCCCGGCCCCAGCCCCGCACCCCAGGTCCCAGCCCCGCCCCCGCCCCCGCCGCCGGCGCGGACCCGGCTTTCCCCCCGGGGAATTCCTAAGCGAAAAGCGGGTATTTAGGGCCCTGTAGCCTTTCACACCCTTAATCGTAGACACAGACTACCTCCTGAACCCGAGAAAGTAAAATATCATTATTCTTTGGGGGCAAATCCCCTGAGGTTTCCCAACCATTGCCCAGACTTTACCCCTAAAAATGTACCTGAAAACGGGCAGAAATTAAGCGTTACACCCCCAAATTTTAAGATGGCACGGATTCTGGAGCCAGTTAGCTTTCTGGAAAATGAAACACTCGTAGATTTCCAGACTTGGAGAACTGACAGTCGTTACAGAAAAAATGATTCAAGGACCCTTAAGACGGTAAGGACGGTAGGGAAGATTAACTCAGGACCCAGGACTGGGTGTAGGGCTGACTGGGAAGGAATCCGGCAATGGGGAGAAGAGATACTGGGCTCATCTCTCAACACAGCACGGGCAAGTGGGAATGTATAGCCAGGAGCTACGTGTGAATGGAAAAATTACCAAAAGGAAGTACTGGTATCAGGAGAAAGGGCCAGGATAATCAGACATCACCTGGGGAACGGTGGAGGACCAGGCACCCCTTCGAGTATTGAGAATGATCAGATGTCCAGGATGGGGGTAGGGGAGTTTTGCTAAACTGACTTAACAACTGGATTTAATAATACGGAAGAGCACAGGTGGAAGATGCAGAAGCCGGACGAAAGTTGGCTAAGCAAAGACTTTTTGTCACTATTAAAGGGATATGTACACCAAGGCTACATCTTCTCAGTAAAAAATTGAATTTAAACTCTAAAAATATGTAAAATCGCCCTCTGGACAAATGGAGTTTTAACAGTTTTCCTCAGTTATACCCATATCCCTACCTAAAAAATGTTTTTCTTCTTTCAAATCTTGTCTCGCCTCATGGTGGGCGCCTGTAGTCCCAGCTACTCAGGAGGCTGAGGCAGGAGGATTGCTTAAACCCAAGAGTTTAAGGTTGCTGTGAGCTAAGCTGATGCCATGGCACGCTTCAAAGGTGACAAAGTGAGACTCTGTCTCAAAAAAAAAAAAAAAAAAGGCTATTTGAGGGGATGGGATCACAAAGATAATTTTTTTTTTTTTTTTAGACAGAGCCTAAAGCTGTCGCATTGGGTAAAGTTGCCTGTCACCTTGGGTAAAGTGCTGTGGCATCATAGCTCATAGCAACCTCCAACTCCTGGGCTCAAGGGACTCTCCTGCATCAGCCTCCCAAGTAGCTGGGACTACAGGCGCCTGCGACAATGCCCAGCTATTTTTTGGTTGCAGCCATCATTGTTGTTTGGCAGACCCAGGCTAGATTCGAACCTACCAGCTCTGGTGTATGTGGCTGGCGCCTTAGCCTCTTCAGCCACAGGTGCCGAGCCCACAAAGTTAATCTTATTTAGCTTTAGATGACTTTAAAAATTGTATATCATAATCATAAGCTTTTGGAAGAAAAAAGATTTTATACCAAAAAATGTAGTTTAGGAGGTAACAGGTTCTAAAATACAGTATTGATAGGTGATCTCAGAGCAGAGAGATCAGAGAAATCTGATAGATGGAAAAAGGTCTTTATTCTGAGAGAAGATACCCGAGAATGGCGAGGTCCAGGAGAGTAGGTCTTCTCAAGGGGACCACAAGGATACACCTGCAGGGTTGTCTCTATGGTGACTCAGCTCTTGAAAATTTGTAGACTTAACTTCCTAGAACTTGGAAATTTCCACTTCTGTGAAATTCTGTAGTTCTGTGGAGGCTGGAACACCATCTCCTGCTTGATTCAAACTGGCCAATAAAAAAGGTACCTATGGGGCAGCACCTGTGGCTCAGTGAGTAGGGTGCTGGCCCCACATACTGAGGGTGGTGTGTTCAAACCCAGTTCTGGCCAAACTGCAAGAAAAAAATAGCCAGACGTTATGGCAGGCGCCTGTAGTCCCAGCTACTTGGGAGGCTGAGGCAAGAGAATCGCCTAAGCCCAAGAGCTGGAGATTGCTGTGAGCTATGACAGTACAGCACTCTACAGAGGGCAACAAGGTGAGACTCTGTCTATAAATAAATAAATAAATGTACCTATGAGTTAGAACTTTTGGATTGGAGATAAAAAAGGAAAGACCAAGTCAATCAGGGAGCACTGCCATTTGGAATTCTTCCATCCTGTAAGCTCCCAGCTGGTAAATTGCGCCCTTCCTCTTATAAACATGGTGTTTGGATGCTCTTTCTCTCCTTTGGGCCTCATCTTTCTGCAACAATTCATGTAGTACATTTCTTCTATTTGCCATCCCAGAAGCCATGTCCACCCTGCTCCATTCTCTGAAGAGTGACCCTTTGCAGGAGGACAGCCTGTTACATAGCAAGAGTAAAAAACCATCTTAAAGGCTATGTTAACCAGTTCGATGAAAATATTTCAAACTGTATATAAAAGCAGCACATTGTGGGCAGCGCCTGTGGCTCAGTGAGCAGGGCACCGGCCCTATATAATGATGGTGGTGGGTTCAAACCCAACCCCAGCCAAGCTGCAACAAAAAAAATAGCGGGCACTGTAGGTGGGTGCCCAGCTACTCAGGAGGCTGAGACAAGAGAATCGCCTAAACCCAGGAGTTGGAGATTTCTGTGAGCTATAATGTCACATCACTCTACCAAGGTTGATAAAGTGAGACCCTGTCTCTAAAAAAAAAAAAAAAAAAAAGACCCAGCACATTGTACCCCATGATTGCATTATTGTACACAGCTATGATTTAATTAAAAAAAAGAGTAAAACCATCTTAAAGTAAAACCACCACAACCATGGATGGGGATGTTTGGCTTCTACATACCAAGGCATTCCCCAAGCAAGGTCAAAAAACAATGTCTGTAACATAGATGGCCCCTCATATAGAACAATGTAACAAGCTCAGCACCCCTAGCACAGTGGTTACAGTGTCAGCCACATACATCCAGGCTAGTAGGTTCCAACCCAGACTGGGCCAGCTAACCAACAATGACAACTGAAACAGAAAATAGCTGGGCTTTGTGTTCAGCACCTCTAGTCCCAGCTCCTTGGGAGGCTGAGGCAAGAGAATTGCTTAAGCCCAGGAGTTTGGAGAGCAGCATAGTGAGACTCTGTCTCAAAAATAAATAAATAAATAAATTTTTAAAAAGAAAGAAACAATGTAACATGTATAATCCCCCCCAAATAAAGACACTTATCTAACTTACCCAGTGGTCACAAGTTTTGCAAGGGGGTCTGAGATAAGACCAGCTACATGTTTTACCAAAAAAAAGCTTGCTTTATAAAAGGATGCCTTCTAGACTGCCAGGTGCAGGGATCCACCCCCTCTAGACTACTCTAAGTCTCTATTAGAAGTTTCTTTCTGGATGGTGCCTGTGGCTCAGTGAGTAGGGTGCCAGCCCCAGATACCGAGGGTGGTGAGTTCAAACCCAGCCCCGGCCAAACTGCAAAAAATAAATAAATAAATAATAAATTAAAAGGAAAAAAAGTTTCTGTCTGAGGCTGGCCACATATACTGAGGCTGCCAAGTTCTAATCTGGCCTGGGACAGCCAAGACAACTGCAACAACAACAACAACAAAAATTAGCTGGGCATTGTGGCGGACACCTATAGTCCCAGCTATTTGGAAGGCTGAGGTGAGAGAATCGCTTAAGCTCAAGAGTGAGCTGTGAGCTGTGACGCCAAGCACTCTACAGAGGGCAACAAAGTGATACTCTGTCTCAAAAAAAAAAAAAAAAAGAGACAGGGCCTCACTTTTTGCCCAGCCTGAGCAAAAAGTGAGACCCTGTCTTTACTAAAAATAGAATAACTAAGGCAAGAGGATTTCTTGAGCCCAAGTTAGAGGTTGCTGTGAGCTATAATGCCAAGGCACTCCATCCAGGGCGACAGAGTGAGACTCTTGTCTCAAAAATAAAAAAATAAATAAATAAAAATTCACTGCCTGCAAAAAGGTCTTTTTGATAACTGTTTTGAAAGTCCCTGAGCTAACAGAAGGGATGGGAGCCTTCCCACTCCTCCCTGAGAGGAAGGCTGCCCCGGATGTCTCCTGCCTTCAACAGATAAGAAACTAATTGCTATTATCAATCTGCTGTGTGAGAAACAGAAAAAGCCAACCCAGCAACTCCCCCCACCCCCGCTTTTGTTCTCAGCCTGCTGAAGCAGAGAAATAAAGGGTATTTTTATTCTTGAAAAACATCTCACTGCTTCTCCTGGGACCTCACTTTCTCCCTTTTTGGCTTGGCACTCTCTTTCTCTTTTTGCTATCATTTTCTTTCTTTCTTTCTCTGGAAAATAAACTTTACACTATTTTCTATCAGAACCTTTGTCTGAGAGAATTCTTTCTCGACCAGCAGGGAACATTTCCACCCTTTCAGTGTGTTGTTGTGAAGCCAGAAGCCCCCTTGGCTTTGCCTGTTAACACATCTGCTTCCCTTTGACCTTCTGTAATATTGTGACACAGCAATAAAGCCCCACCAGAAGCTTACCAGATGACCATGGCACGCTTCTTTGTACTTCCCAGGCTAGAAAATAATCTTTTTCTTTTTTAGACGGGGTCTCATTATTATTGCTCCAGTTCAGTGGCATCACCACAGCAACTTCAGTCTCTTGGGCTCAGCTGAACTTTTGCCTCAGCCTCCAGAGTAGCTGGGACTACAGGCAGGCACCACCACTTGCAGCTAATTTTTCTGTTTTGTGTACAGATGGAGTCTTGCTTTTACTCAGGCTGGTCTCTTCTGGCCTCAAGCAATTCTCCTGCCTTGGCCTCCCAAACTGCTGGGATTACAGGTGTGAGCCACTGTGTCCAACCCATAAACCTCTCTTATTAAAAATAATTACCCATGGCTCGGTGCCTGTGGCTCAAGCAGCTAAGGTGCCAGCCACACACACCTGAGCTGGAGGGTTCAAATTCAGCCCAGGCCCGCCAAACAACAATGACGGCTGCAACCAAAAAATAGCCAGGCGTTGTGGAGGGTGCCTGTAGTCCCAGCTACTTGGGAGGCAGAGGCAGGAGAATCACTTGAGCCCAGCAGTTGGCAGTTGCTGTGAGCTGTGATGCCACGACACTCTACCCAGGGCGACAGCTTGAGGCTCTGTCTCAAAAAAAAAAAAAAAAAAAAGATAATTACCCAGGTTGCGCCCATCACTCAGTGGGTGGAGTGTTGGCCACATACAGGAGGTCTGGTGAGTTCAAGCCTGGCCTGGGCCAGCTAAAACAACAATGACAACTGCTGCAACAACAACAAAAATAGCTGGGTATTGTGGCAGGTGCCCATAGTCCCAGCTACTTGGGAGGCTGAGGCAAGAGAATCACCTAAGTCCAGGAGTTTGAGGTTGCTGTGAGCTGTGATGCCACAGTGTCCTACCAAGGGTGACATAGTGAGATTCTGCCTCAAAGAAATAAAACAAAATAAAATAAAAAATAAATTACTATAGGTTGGGTGTTGCAGCTCACACCTGTAATCCCAGCACTCTGGAGGGCCAAGGCTGGTGGATTGCTTGAGCTCACCAGTTTCATACCAGCCTGAGGTACAGGGAGACCCTGTCTCTAAAACAAACAAACAAACAAAAAAACCCTAGCCAGCCATTGTGGCAAGAGCCTGTAGTCTCAGGTACTTGGGAGGCTAAGGCAATAGGATCACTTGAGCCCAGAAGTTTGTGGTTGCTGTGAGCTCAGAAGCCATGGCACTCCACCCAGGGCAATAAAGTGAGACTCTGTCAATAAATAAATAAATAAAATAACAGATTACCCTAATATGAGGCCAGTAGATGATCTAAGACAGGCCCACTTAAGAGAAAAACTCAATTCAAGTTGGGGAGAGGGGAAGTGAGGGAGCTGGGAGGGGATTGGTGTGCTTCCACTTAATGGGCACAATGTAAGGGTATATGGAACTCTTTTTGGGTGGGACATGACTACAACAGGGACTCCATCTAACAAATGCAAATACTGTAACTAGTTGTTTGTCGCCTCACATTAAACTGAAATAAAAAATAAATAGCTAAGGGCAGCACCTGTGGCTCAGTGAAAAGGGCCCATATACAGAGGGTGGCAGGTTCAAACCCGGCCCCAGTCAAACTGCAACAAAAAATAGCCAGGTGTTGTGGTGGGTGCCTGTGGTCCCAGCTACTCAGGAGGATGAGGCAAGAGAATCACCTAAGCCCAAAAGGTGGAGGTTGCTGTGAGCTGTGACACCACAGCACTCTACTGAGGGTGACAAAGTGAGACTCCGTCTCTAAATAAATAAATAATTCAACCTCAGGTATTTTGTTATAACAACAGAAAACAAAGACATATCTCTGATAATGGTATCACTATTCACCTGGTTGCTCAAATCAGAAACCTAGGAATCATTTTACTCTCTTCCTAATTTCCTCAGTCAAAATACTCAGTCCCTTACCAACTCTGTCAGTTCTAATTAAAATATTTCATGAACTTCTCAAATCTTCCCCATCTCCACGCTTATTCCCTTGGGGCAGGCCACAGGTATTTTTCTCTCAGATTCTTCTGATCATCTCAAGTGTTGAGTATTACACCAGAGAAAAGAAAATTGTGAGGTATGCAAAATTTATCAGGCCCAGAGACATCCTGTAGCTCTTACACTTATGCCTGGGGGAAATTGTTTGAAGTCATTTTGTTTCTGACAGCTATCTCAATCATCTTCACATTCCCAGAACTTGTGATACAAAGAACAACATATAGCCAATCAATAGCTTATGTTATTTATTTATTTATTTTTTTTTGAGACAGAGTCTTTGTCACCGGGGTAGAGTACCTGGTGTCACAGCAACCTCAAACGCTTGGGCTCAAGAGATTCTCTTGCCTCAGCCTCCAGAGTAGATGGGATTACAGGCGCCTGCCACAATACCTGGCTATTTTTAGAAATGAGGTCTCCCTCTGGCTTAGGCTGGTTTCGAACCTATGAGCTCAGGCAATTCACCCAGCTTGGCCTCTCAGAGTGCTGGGATTACAGGTGTGAGCTATCAGGCTGGGCAATATCACCAACTCTTCTCCCTTGAGTGAAGAGAGATCACCTTTTGGGTGATGGGTTTGATGCTGGACTTGGGTTTGATTACTCTGGTGGGATTAGACTTTTGTAATCATCACTGCTGCTTATTTGTTTATTCCAAGTAAGTATTTATGCAGGCCTTCAGTTTGTGATCTAAAGATAAAATCCTCCTCTAACTAAACAGACTCCTTGTGGTCAAGGGCAACCCAGAAAAATCTTGAAACTGAGTTTCTGGTGGTGCCTGTAACTCAGTAGCTAGGGCTCTGGCCACATACAGTGGATTTGAACCCAGCCCAGGCTTGCCAAACAACAACTACAACAACAACAACAAAATAGCCGTTGGCTAGAGCGCCAACCACATTCACTGGAGCTGGCAGGTTCAAATCCAGTCAGGGCCTCCCAAACGACAACTAAAAAATATAGCTGGGTGTTGTGGCAGGCGCCTGTAGTTGCAGCTACTTGGGAGGCTGAGGCAAAAGAATCACTTAAGCCCAAGAGTTTGAGGTTGCTGTGAGCTGTGATGCTACCGCACTCTACCAAGGGCAACATAGTGAGACTGTCTCAAAAAAAAAAGCCAAAAACCCCCCGAGTTTCTAAGAAGGAAAAGATGGGAGCTATAAAGCACCATTACACTTGTGCTTTTTCTCTTCATAATTATTCACGACTCCAATTACAGCTTGTTAAATATGTATACCTAGCCACCTTGATTTTTTAGAGACAGTCTCACTTTGTCGCCCTCAGTACCATGCTGTGGCGTCACAGCTCACAGCAACCTCCAGCTCTTGGGCTTAAGGGATTCTCTTGCCTCTTGCCTCTTGCCTCTTGCCTCAGGCTGGGTTTGAACCCACCACCCTCCATATATGAAGCCGGCATCTATTCACTGACCCACAGGCGCTGCCCCCTTAGCCACCTTGTTCAATATAAAATTTGTATTTCTGGGTGGCACCTGTGGCTCAAAGTGGTAAGGCGCCAGCCCCATGTGCCGGAGGTGGCGGGTTCAAGCCCAGCCCTGGCCAAAAACTGCAAAAAAAAAAAAAAAAAATTCGCATTTCTTTGTCTCTCCCTTGAAGCATGTGTTCCCAGCTTGTGTTCTGGAGCCTTGTTCCCCAGACTGCCAGAGTGGACACTGATAGCTGTAAAATTTTTTTTTTTTTTTTTTTTTTTTCTTAATGGGTTTGAACCCGCCACCTCCAGCATATGCCACCTCCAGCATATGCCACCTCCAGCATATGGGACTGGCGCCCTACCCCTTTGAGCCACAGGCGCCGCCCCGTAAAACTTTTATAAAAAATAAAGCTCTTTTTCCTAAACTTTTTTTTTTTTTTTTTTTTTTATTTAAAAAGCTTTTCCTTAGTTTTTTTCAATCAGTGATCAGTCTCCAATTCTTTGCTGACTTCTGGTTTTATAAAAGTTCTTTATTTGGGGTGGTTCTGGCTATGTCACAGGGACTAGAGTGGGGTGACATCATCATAGCTCACTGCAACCTCAAAATCTTAGAATCAAGCCATCTTCCTGCCTCAGCTAATTTTTCTACTTTTTGTAGAGACCATCTCGCTCATGCTGGTCTCCCTGGCCTATAGTTCCTGGCCACAAATTATCCTCCAGCTTCAGCCTCCCAAAGTGCTAGGATTTGGGGTGGCGCCTGTGGCTCAAAGGAGTAAAGAGCTGACCCCATATGCCAGAGGTGGTGGGTTCAAACCCAGTTCTAGCTAAAAGCTGCAAAAAAATACAAAAAATAAAATAAAATAAAAACAAAGGGCCAGGCGTGGTGGCTCATGCCTGTAGTCCCAGCGCTGTGGGAGGCCAAGGCGGGTGGATTGCCTGAACTCAGAAGTTCGAGACCAGTATAACCAGCAGTGAGCCAGAGTAAGACCCCGTCTCTACTAACATCAAAAACCAAGCATCGCCAGAGGAAGAAGAAAATGAACAACAAAAAAGAGTACTTCAAACAAAGAAGAATGTACAAGCAAGTTGAAATTAAAATAAAATAAATTAAATTAAATTAAAATTAAAAAAATAAAAACAAAGTGCTAGGATTATAGCCCTGAGCCACCACACACTGATAACAGTTGAGAGTGCTCAACTCTACAGAGCTCAATATCAAGATGTTACCAAAATAAAGAAAATCTTTAGGCTTGGGATTCTTGTTAAATGGTTATTTTATTTATAATAAAAGATAGTTCACAGATTATGTGAAGCTATGAGGCCAGGGCACTCTACCAGGGGCGACCAAGTGAAACTCTGTCTCAAAAAAAAAAAAAAAAGAAAGAAAAGAAAAAGAAAAAAATGGACGATGTCTGTGGCTCAAGGAGTAGGGCACCAGGCCCATAAACTGGAGATGGCAGATTCAAACCTGACCCTGGGCAAAAAAAAAAAAAAAAAAAAAAAAAATTATATAAGTGTATAAATAAAAAAATTAGCCAAGTCTTTTTTTTTTTTTTTTTTCCAGTGTTTCACTTTGTTGCCCTCTGTAGAGTGTTTTCAAGTCCTAGCTCACAGCAACCTCAAACTCCTGGGCTTAAGCGATTCTCTGGGACTACAGGTGCCTGCCACAATGCCTGGCTATTTTTTAGATATTAGTTCTCACTCTGGCTCAGGCTGGTCTCGAACCTGTGAGCTTAGGATATCCACCTGCCTTGGCCTCCCAAGTGCTGGGATTACAGGCATAAGCCACCTTGCCTGGCCTAATTAGCCAAGTCTTTACTCTTCTTTTAGATAAACTTCAAATAGCGGTGAAACCTGTTTGTTTATTTCTCAGAAGTTGTGAATAAATACAGAGTCGCAATGTGAAAATCAATCCAAAGCATTAGAAAACTGGTCAGTTACACAAGCAATGAAAAAGAATAAATATAAAATCACAAAATTTCAGAATAGGATAGGACCTTAAAACTTATCTAGTCCAGCCCTCTTTTTTTTTTTTTTTTTGAAAGTTTCACTATGTCACCCTTGGTAGAGTGCCGTGTGGCCATAGCACACAGCAACCTCCAACTCTTGGACTCAAGTGATTCTCTTGCTTCAAACTCTCAAGTAGCTGGGACTACAGGCACCTGCCACAATGCTTGACTGTTTTTGTTTTTGTTTTTTTTTTTAGATTCGGGTCTCACTCTTGCTCAGGCTGCTCTCGAACCTGTGAGCTGCAGGCAATCTACCTGCCTCGGCCTCCCAAAGTGCTGGAATTACAGGCATAAGCCACGGCGCCCAGCCTCAGCTCTCACATTGTAGAGATGAGAAAGTTGAGGTCCAGGCCTAGCATATGACTAGCTAATTTCCTATAAAGCTAGAATAAAAACCCAAATTACTGTTAGGTTAATAATGATAGGTAAATATCATAATTGAGTAGGTTAACTGAAAGTAATAGATCAATATTAATTTTTTTTCTATTATAACATACATGAAAGTTACAAAAATAAGACACCCCCAAGTCTACAGAAATAAATCCTTTTATTTATAACATTCCTTTTCTTGTTTAAGATGCATACAGTACTTGTAAGCCCAAGAATTCTGAGAAAAGCTATAGAAGACCTGGCACTATTTTTGAGAATTACACAACTGGGCAAGAAAATAACACCTTTATAAATGTCAGGACATATAGAAATAAATTTTAGTGTTTACACACAAAAATAGGGAAGTTACATTCAACACGTTTTCTTAAACGTGCATTTGAAATGTTTAATTCAAATGTTTAATATTCTCTAAAACTTTGGTCATCATGCTTTATTACAACCTAAATTTCACAATTATGTAGATAATTAAACCCAAAAGGTAAGCAAATATATCACATTAACACAGCAGCAAAAGCTAATACTGCACAATCATATTAGTGGACTGATTCAGAAATACATGTTTTTCACAAATAGCACACAAGACTTAGTTTGATAACATAGTTCAATGGCTTCCACTTCATAAAATAAGGCTGAGTAATGAGACGTAGCAGAACATGATTACATAAAAAGTATATTTTTAATTACAAATCTAATTGTACATACAGGGCAACAAATTGTAGTTTCTATCGAACAGTGCAAATGAGCAGGACTTTTCTCAAAAAATATTAAAACTGGATTTATCCCATGTGCCTCAGATTTCATGAATAATAGGATTAATTATTTTAGGGTTTTATTTGATGGGTACAAGTAGTAGGGTGATGTAGGATAGCTATGTACTCATAGGCTACAAATAAAAATAGCCATTGACTTAATTTACTGAACGTGAAGTGCAGGCACTGAAAATGAAACTTTTAAAAAGTTCCCTTTGTCATCATGTAAACAATTTTGTTCATCATACCATACTTTATCAAAGATTCATAATTCATTTAAAATTGTCATCAAGCAATTCCTCTAAATTCTTTTTGATATGTGGTGGTTGAGATGCAGCCTGATTTAACAGATTCTGACCCATCTGTGCAAAGAGTGCCTTTGATAATTTAGCTGTGGCTGTTCGTATGTTTCCTCCAGCTCCAGGCAGGGAGCCACTATTTGTCATGTTCCCCAACAGGTGCCATAACACAACCAACACTTTCTGTTCTGTGGCGTGGGGCTTCCTTTGATAAAGTTCCATAACAATATCTGAAACATAAAAATATGGTAAATAGTGAGGATTTTTATAAAAATAAGTTCAAATTCTGCTAATTATAAAGCACCTAAAATACATGCATACTAATCATCTTCCTCATGCCATTTGTAATAAAAAATAAAGCTTCTTAAGAGAAGTAAAAATAGAACCCTCACCTCAAAGATGGAGATCTTCCAGTACAGTATTACAATTCCATATAACAGGAAAAGTTCAGGCAAAGTGGTAAAGAGAACTGACCACAAAATTCATCTCAATGTTATCCAAATGAAGTTAAAAAAAAATTTATACATTTTTTTTTTTTTTTGAGACAGTCTTACTATGTTGCCCTCGGTAGAGTGCTGTAGTATCATAGCTCACAGCAACCTCAAAGTCTTGGGCTTAAGCAATTCTCTTGCCTCAGCCTCTCGAGTAGTTGGGACTACAGGCGCCTGCCAACAATGCCCAGCTATTTTTTTGTTGCAGTTGTCATTGTTTAGCTGGCCTGGGCTGGGCTTGAACCCACTAAGCTCGGTTCATGTGGCTGGTACCATAACCACTGTGCTATGGGCACCGAGCCAAAATTTATATATTTTTAACTCACAGACCTTTATCAAATAATTCTTAGTTTTCTGAGTGCACCAACATTTTATTTTAATGTCTTTTTATTTTTCCTGTATTATTTCTACTAATAAGATGACAAAACACTGGAAAAAAGAAAGAAAATTCTATTTTTTTTCTTGAGACAGTTTCACTGGATTGCCTGGGAAGAGTGTCATGGTGTCATAGCTCAGTAACCTTAAACTCTTGGGCTCAAGTGACCCTCTTACCTCAGCCTCCCAAATAGCTGGGATTATGGGCACCTGCCACACATCCAGCTAGTTTTTTTCTATTTTTAGTAGAGACAGGGTCTTACTCTTGCTGAGGCTGGTCATGAGCTCCTAAGCTCAAGCAATCCATCGCCTCAGCGTCTCAAGTGCTATAATTACAGGAGTGAGCCATCGCGCCTGGCCAGAATAAAATTTTGAAGAAAGTTTTTTGGATAAAAGTTTTAAAAGATTCTCTGTGGATCATTACACACTTTATTTCTACTTCATGGGCAATGATATTGAAAAAGCTAAGCTAATATACTCATCAGTTTATTCTTTGGTAATAAAAGGTTTCTTTAGAAAGTACAATTGTATATACTATTTGTGTGCAATTAAAAAAAAAAAAAAAAAAAAGTACAATTGTGGCTCAGTGAGTAGGGTGCTGGCCCCATATACTCATGGTGGCGGGTTCAAACCCAGCCCCAGCCAAACTGCAACAAAACACAGCCGGGCCTTGTGGCAGCCGCCTGTAGTCCCAGCTACTTGGGAGGCTGAGGCAAGAGAATCACCTAAGCCCAAGAGCTGGAGGTTACTGTGAGCTGTGATGCCATAGCACCCTACCCAGGGTGAGAAAGTGAGACTCCTGTATCTAAAAAAGAAATAAATAAATAAAAAGTACAATTAAAGTCTTTACCAGCAAGCTTTTCCGTCATATCCTGTTTTGCTTTCCCATTCAAAAACTGAGCTTTTGTGCAAAATGGCTGTAGAAGTAAATAATTGTCTAAACAAAAAGAATAACACAGAGAGACATGTTACTTCATTTGTATTAAATAGTATTGAAAGGAGAATATATATATTTGATGGAAATGCCTTAAGTTTTAAAAATGTATATAGCTAATCACTATTTAAAATTCTTTTTCAAGCCTTACCAGAGTAACACTTTTTTTTTTTTTAAATAGAGATAGAGTCTCACTTTATGGCCCTTTGGTAGAGTGCCGTGGCATCACACAGCTCACAGCAACCTCCAGCTCCTGGGCTTCAGCGATTCTCTTGCCTCAGCCTCCCAAGTAGCTGGGACTACAGGCGCCCGCCACAACGCCTGGATATTTTTTTGTTGCAGTTTTGGCCGGGGCTGGGTTTGAACCCGCCACCCTTGGCATATGGGGCCGGCACCCTACTCACTGAGCCACAGGCACCGCCCAACACTTTTTTTTTTTCTTTTTTGAGACAGAGTCTGAAGCTGTCAACCTGGGGCAAAGTGCCATGGCATCACAACTCAGAGCAACCTCTAACTTGTGGGCTTAAGCGATTCTCTTGCCTCAGCTTCCCAAGTAGGTGGGATAGGCTCCTACCACAATGCCTGCAATTTTTTTTTTTTTTTTTTTTTTTTGTTACAGTCATCACTGTTTAGCTGGCCCGGGCCAGGTTTGAACCTGATAGCCTTGGTGCATGTGGCTGGCGCCGCAACCACTGTGCTACTGGTGCTGAGCCTGTATTTTTGTTGTTGTTGTTGAGACAGTCTTACGTTGTGGCGTCACAGCTCACAGCAACCTCAAACTCTTGTGCTCAAGAGATGAGAAAGTATATTTAATGATACAGAATTTAATCACTAGAATTTAAAAACTCTTAGGGAAATAAATTATATGACAATACTAAATTAAATATTGGATAACTAGGATTTCAGCATTATAAAAAAATGTTTAATCAGAAAGTGTGAAAGTAGGGCGGCACCTGTGGCTCAGTGAGCAGGGCACCGGCCCCATATACCCAGGGTAGTGGGTTCAAACCTGGCCCCGGCCAAACTGCAACAAAAAAATAGCCGGGCTGTAGTCCCAGTTACTTGGGAGGCTGAGACAAGACAATCGCCTAAGCCCAAGAGCTGGAGGTTGCTGTGAGCTGTGATGCCACAGGACTCTACCAAAGGTGACAAAGTGAGACTCTGTCTCTTAAAAAAAAAAAGAAAGAAAAGAAAAGAAAAAAAGAAAGTGTGAAAGTAGCCAAAGCAATTTGAATGCCAAAGATTCTTACCTACGTGCTGACTTAGTGCCTGAACAACATTTGTAGCAGCAGTGTAGATGCCAGGATTCTTGGAATTCAGATTATTATCCACTATTGCTGGAATTAACATATTGATTATAGGAGATAAATTGTCTCTAAGTAAAGGAATCATTTTGTACATTGTTTCCAGAGCCACCAGATTTACTTTACTATTAGAATCATGAAGTCGAGATTTAAAAGCATCAAAGATCTGAAAGTAAATTGGGAAATTAAAGTAAAATAATGTTTATAACTGTTATATTTAAATTCCCTTGGCATTTGATAATATTTCTCCTGCTTTATTCAGCTGGTTTTTATTTTAATTTAATTAGTTTATTTTTTTGAAACAGAATCTCACTTTGTCACCCTCAGTGGAGTGCTATGACATCATAGCTCACAGCAACCTCAAACTTCTGGGTTCAAGTGATCCTCCAGCCTTAGCCTCCTGAGTAGCTGGGATTACAAGTGCCTGCCACAAGGGTTGGCTATTTTTAGAGATGGAATCTCCCTCTTGATTAGGCTGGTCTAAAATTCCTGAGCTCAGGCAATCCACCTGTCTCCTCCCAGAGTGCTAGGATTAAAGGAATGCACCACCAGTCCAGCCCCCTTTACACATAAGACATTCTATCCACGGCAGGGCCCGGAGCTCAGTGGGTGGGGCGCTGGCCACATACACCAGGGGCAGGTGGGTTCCCGGCCCGGGCCTGCTAAAATAACAATGACAACTGCAACAAAAAAAAAATAGCTGGGCGATGTAGCGGGCACCTGTAGTCCCAGCTACTTGGGAGGCTGAGGCAAGAGAATCACTTAAGCCCAAGAGTTTGAGGTTGCTGTGAGCTATGATGCCATAGTACTCTACTCAGGGCAACACCTTGAGACCTTGTCTCAAAAAAAACAAAAATTCTATTTAACATGAACTTAGGCAACTGAAACATAAAAATTTGGGTACTAAATCTAAATGAAAAATGTTTTTATAGCAAAAAGAGAAGTTTCAACAATCACCCCAAAAGACATCCTAATGAAGGTTGAAAATGTGGCTCAGTAGGCAGATAATTGACTTACCATAAATATGATAAACGTGCTTTTTCTGGAAGGTACTAGTTAGCTTAGCTAACCCTAAGAATTTAAGAAAGTTTGTTTTGGCTCAACACCTGTAGCTCAGCGGCTAGGGCGCCAGTCACATACACCAGAGCTGATGGGTTCGAACTCAGCCCGGGACTGCCAAACAACAATGACAACTACAACCAAAAAATAGCTAGGCGTTGTGGTGGGCACCTGTCGTCCCAGATAGTTGGGAGGCTGAGGCAAGAGATCACTTAAGCCCAAGAGTTTGAGGTGGCTGTGAGCTGTGATGCCATTACGGAGGGAAGGAGGGAAGGAGGGAAGGAGGGAAGGAGGGAAGGAGGGAAGGAGGGAAGGAAGGAAGGAAGGAAGGAAGGAAGGAAGGAAGGAAGGAAGGAAGGAATTGTTTTATGTCTATTTATTCCAGAAGTAGATATGCTACTGTGGAGATTTGACCTCATTTCAGTTTAGGGGTTTGTTATCAAAATTTTAGATGCAATTCTCTTGCCTTAGCCTCCTAAGTAGCTGGGTCTATAGGTACCGGCCACAATGCCCGGGGCTATCTTTCAATTGCAGTTCTCATTGTTGCTTAGCTGGCCTGGGCTGGGTTCGAACCCACCAGCCTCACTGTATGAGGCCAGCACTGTACCACTGTGCTATGGCACCGAGCCTATCATTACTCCTTAATCTGTCTTCTTTAAGAATGATATCTTGCTCTTTGAAATGTCACCCTCAGAAGAGTGCCCAGGTATCATAGTTCACAGCAACCTCAAACTCATGGGCTTAAGGATTCTCTTGCCTTGGCCTCCCAAATACCTGGGACTATAGGTGCCCACCACAATGTCTGGCTAATTTTCTGTTGTTGTTGTTGTTGTCATTGTTGTTTATCAGGCCCAGGCCTGATTCGAACCTGCCTGCCTCAGTGTATGTGGCCAGCACCCTACCACTGAGCTACAGGCAATGGGCCAGGAATCCTTAACTTTCATAAACTCAAGATACAATAAAGTTAATGCTGAAAATAGCTGGGAGTTCATGTGGGGAGCCTGTAATCCCAACTACTCTGGAGGCAAGAGAATCACTGTTTAAGCCCAAGAGGGCAGGGGCAACAAAGTGAGACTCTGTCTCAAAAAACAAAACAAAACAAAACAAAACAAAACAAAACAAAACAAACAAAAAAAAACAAACCCAAAATAAAGACTAGTTATGTTTGCCACATTTAATGTATATAATATAAATTTAAGGGAAGATAAAGTAAATTTATTATTTATTTATTTTTTTTAGAGACAGAGTCTCATTATGTCACCCTCAGTAGAGTGCTATAGTGTCACAGCTCACAGCAAGGTCAAACCTCAAATTGCATTAGGAAGGTTGAGAACAGTTCCTCTGGGTGGTGACCCACAGGTTGAGAACCGCTGACTTAAGCAATTCTCTTGCCTCAGCCTTCCAAGTAGCCTGGACCACAGGCATGCACCATGCCCAGCTAATATTTTTAGTTTTTGTAGAGACAAGAGTCTCACTATTGCCAAGGCTGATCTTGAAGTCCTACTTTGGACTCCCAAAGTTTTAGGATTACAGGCACTGAGTCACAGCACCTGGCCCTAATAAATGTTACTGCTACAGATTTCAGATGAAAATTAATTTTGACAGGTCCTTACCTTCACAATGTTTCCAACAACAAGCTCTTGATTATTTTCAGTATCTGATAAAAGCTGCTTAATCCCATTGATACGATCACGAAAGTCTTTTGCATTTAATAAACCTGTTATGACTTTAATGTACTCAGCACTTTCAAAGGAATTACGAGGAACTGATTTTCTGGTGACTTCACGTACTTCAGTCACCTCTCTAAAGCAAAAGAAAGGTAAATTTAATTTCATTTTCACTTTCCTGAACCACAAACACAAAAAATTCTCATTTTAAATTCACTTTCTAGAAATCATAAAATTATCTAACCCACAGACACGGTTTCTGTCTCCAAGATCTCCCCAAGGACTGATTTGCTAAGACGATTCATAGGAGTTAGTACATAAAGGTAGTTTCACTCATGCCTAAATTTATATTACAGCAGAAAGATATCATGCAAAATTAGTAAAGGAAAAAGGTACATAGGCCAAAGTTGGGGAAGCCAGCCTCAAGCTTTCAAGGGTATACTTTCCCAGTGGAATCACACAGAACACACAATTCCTTAAACAATAAATCTGTGACAACGTATATGACATGTTGCCTACCAATGAAGTTGATTAGAGCTTCTATGTCCAGGGTTGTCTTTTTTTTAGACAGTCTCATTTTGTTGCCCTGGGTAGGGAGAGTGCCATGGCGTTATAGCTCACAGCAACCTCCAACTCTTGGGCTTAAGTGATCCTCTTGCCTCAGCCTCCCAAGTACCTGGGACTACAGGCACCCACCACAAAAACAGCCTGGCTGTTTTTTTAGAGATGGAACCATCTCACTCTTGCTCAGGCTGGTCTCCAATTCCAGAGCTCAAGCAATCCACCCTCTGTGTCATCCCAGAGTGGTAGGATTACAGGTGTGAGCCACTGCACCCTGCCCATGTCCAGGTTTCTTATTGGGAGCTGGTTGTATATGGATTTCTACCTAGGACTCTACCTAGGACACACCAAAGTTCTCGACTCCCAGAAAGAAGGACATCTTCAACATAAGCCACAATGTTTGCCCAAGCAATGTAGGCACAGTAAAATCCTAGTTTCTCTGTAGTAGCCAAAAGCTAATCTTGCAAGCAGGTGTTAGCCAAATCCTAACCTTGCAAGTAGGCCTTTTTGTTTATCTTTTTTTTTTTTTTGGAGATAGGATCTCACTTTGATGTCTGAGCTAGAGTACAGTAGCTTGGTCATAGTTGACTGCAATCTCAAGCAATTCTCTTTCCTCAGTCCCCAGAATAGATGGTATTACAGGTGTCCATTGTGCCGAGCTAACAAGCAGGCCTTTTTTTTTTTTTTTTAACTGTTTTTTATTAAATCATAACATTGTACATTGATGCATTTATGGGGTTCAGGGTACAAGCAGGCCTTTTTAAGTATAGAAGTCTCAAGGCTGCAATGTTTTTTATTTCATTTTTTGAGACAGAGTATCACTCTGATGTTTCAGGCTAGTTTTTCTATGACATCAGCTTAGCTTACAGCAACCCCAAATTCCTGGGCTCGAGTGATCCTCCTGCCTCAGCCTCCTGAGTAGCTGGGACTACAGGCGTGTACCTTCACAGTTGGCTAGGATGTGAAGGTATACAGGGTGGCCATAAAGCATGAACTTTATGGTCACCCTGTATTCTTGTTTTAATGTTTGCATTTTTTTTCTTTTATTTTTTCTGAGAGTCTTACTGTGTCCCTCTCAGTAGAGTGCTGTGGCATCCCAGCTCATAGCAACCTCAAACTTTTGGGCTTAAGCAATTCTCTTGCCTCAGCTTCCCAAGTAGCTGGGACTATAGGTGCCCATCACAACACCAGGCTATTTTTCTGTTGCAGTTGTCATTGTTTTTAGTTTGAACCCACCAGCCCCAGTGTACATGGCCAGCACCCTAACCACTGAGCATGGGTGGCAAGACTCTTTTTTTTATTTATATATGTATATATATAAATAAAAGATATATATATATATATATATATATTTATATATAAATATATAAACTCTGATTAATTTTTCTTTAATGTGTAGCCTTTGGGCGGCGCCTGTGGCTCACTGGGTAGGGCGCCAGCCCCATATACCAAGGGTGGTGGGTTCAAACCCAGCCCCAGACAAACTGCAACAACAAAATAGCCTGACGTTGTGGCGGGTGCCTGTAGTCCCAGCTGCTTGGAGGCTGAGGCAAGAGAATCGCCTAAGCTCAGGAGTTGGAGGTTGCTGTGAGCTGTGATGCCAGAGCACTCTACTAAGGGTGATAGGGTGAGACTCTGTCTCAAAAATAGTAATAATTTGTAGCCTTTATTTTCTTTCCCTAATGATAAAAGTAATATATACTTATGTTTAAGGAAAAACAATCTCAAAAATACAAACATTAGGCCCCTTGTTATGAGAGGGGGGTCGATTTATTGTGTGTTGTGAAGAGAGAGATATATATATCTCTTATATCTATCTATCTATCTATATATATATCTCTTATATATATATCTTTTATTTATATATAAACATAATATATATAATATATAATAAATATAATACATATAAATATATATACTTAATACATATAAATATATATATATATATTTAATATATTTATATATAAGTATATATTAAATATAAACATATATCTATTTATATTAAATATAAATATATATTTATATATTAAATATAAATATATATTTATATATTAAATATAAATATATACATTTATATTTATATATATCTTATATATCTATATATATCTTATATATATCTTTTATTTATATATAATATAATATAATAAATATAATCTATATATTTAATATATAAATATATATTTATATTTAATATATGTATGTATTAATATATATTAAATATAAATAAATATATTAAATATAAATATATACTTATATATATTAAATATAAATATATATACTTATATATTAAATATAAATATATATATAAGATATATATATATAAGAGATATATATCTATATCTCTTCACAACACACAATAAATCGACCCCCCTCTCATAACAAGGGGCCTAATGTTTGTATTTTTGAGATTGTTTTTCCTTAAACATAATTATATGTTACTTTTATCATTAGGGAAAGAAAATAAAGGCTACAAATTATTATTATTCTTATTTTTGAGACAGAGTCTCACCCTATCACCCTTAGTAGAGTGCCCTTGCATCATAACTCACAGCAACCTCCAACTCCTGAGCTTAGGCGATTCTCTTGCCTCAGCCTCCAAGCAGCTGGGACTACAGGCACCCGCCGCAACGTCAGGCTATTTTGTTGTTGCAGTTTGGCTGGGGCTGGGTTTGAACCCACCACCCTCGGTATATGGGGCTGGCGCCCTACCCAGTGAGCCACAGGCGCCGCCCAAAGGCTACAAATTAAAGAAAAATTAATCAGAGTTGTCCAATATGGGCCTAATATTGACAAGTTCAATAACACTAAAGCTTTACTAAGGTATAGTCAATGTGAAAGGAAAGTGCTGTAAATATATAATTGCCTTATTAAAACTAATTACCTTACACTTTCTAGATCATTACTGAATTTTTTAAACACCAAATTTTGGCAAATACCTGAGATAGTTTGTGAATATACCTAAACAAGACTACCAACCACCACCTGGTGCAGTGGCTCATGCCTGTAATTCCAGCACTTGGGAGGCCAAGGCAGGTGGATTGCCTGAGCTCACAGGTTCAAGATCAGCCTGAGCAAGAATGAGACCCCATTTCTAAAAAATATAACCAAGCATTGTGGCAGGCACCTGTAGTCCCAGCTACTTGGGAGGCTGAAGCAAGAGAATTGCTTAAGCCCAAGAATTTGAGGTTGCTATGAGCTCTGATCCGATGGCACTCTATCCAGGGCAATATAGCGAGACTCTGTCTCAAAAATAAAAAAAAGATTACCAATCATCACTAGAGAGTAATTTCTCTAATGTAAACTACCTTACCTTTCAGCTGAATTGAAAGCATCCCTAGAAATAGATGATGATCTTGTATTTCCAACATTGCCAGTGTAAGTTCGTCTTCCTTTTGCTGAAGGAGTATCTAGTGGAATCTCTCCCAAACCCTGTTAGTATATGCAAAGGCAATAAAAGTCTTACAAATAGTAGTGAAATAACCTACACAGTGTAATTTTCAAAGCAGCCATTATTGATTTTTTAAAAGATTAGCACCTAATAATCTGTTATACTGGCTTGGTGCCCATAGCACAGTGGTTATGGCACTGGCCACATACACCAAGGCTGGAGGGTTCAAACACAGCCCGGGCTGCTGAACAACAATGACAACTGCAACAAAAAAGAATAGATGGGCGTTGTGGAGGGTGCCAGTAGTCCCAGCTACTTGGGAGGCTGAGGCAAGAGAATTGCTTAAGCCCAAGAATTTGAGGTTGCTGTGAGCTGTGACGCCACAGCACTCTACTTTGGGAGACACAGTGAGACTCTGTCGCAAAAAAAAAAAAAAAAAAAAATCTGCTATACTAAGTTTTAGAAAGTATCAGGCACATAAATACTTTATAATTTTACATTTTGTTATAAATTAACAAAATATGCAACTAATAGGAAATTATAAACTGACTTATGAAAACAAATCATTTAAAAATTAAATGATTATATATTAAATATATTAATATATAAATAAATTAATAAATATATATTAAATATATTTTATAACTACTTTTCTCTGTTGTTTTACTTTGTCACTCTTGGTAGAGTGCCATGGCATCACAGCAACCTCAAACTCTTAGGCTCAAGTAATTCTCTTGCCTCAGTCTCCCAAGTAGCTGGGATAACAGGTACCTGCCACAATGCCTGGCTATTTTTTTTTTTTTTTTGCAATTTTGGCCAGGGCTGGGCTTGAACCCACCACCCCCAGTATATGGGGCCGGCGCCTACTCCTTGAGCCACAGGCACCGCCCAATGCCTGGCTATTTTGTAGAGACAGGGTCTTGCTCTTGCTCAGGCTGGTTCTGAACTCATGAACTCAAGCACCCACCATACTCAGCCTACCAGAATGCTAGGATTACAGGCATGAGCCATCTCACCCGGCTATTAACTACTCTTCTTTTTTTGTTTTTGAAACAGAGTCTCACTATGTCGCCCTTGGGAGAGTGCTGTGGTGTCACAGCTCATAACAACCTCAAACGATTCTCTTGCCTCTGCCTCCCAAGTAGCTGGGACTATAGGCGCCCACCACAATGCCCGGTTATTTTTTGTTGCAGTTGTCATTGTTGTTTAGCTGGCCGGGGCCAGGTTAGAACCCACCACTCTCAGTGTATGTGGCTGCTGCCATAACCACTGTGGTACGAGCACTGAGCCTTAACTACTCTTTTTTTTTTTTTTTTTTGTGGAGACAGAGTCTCACTCTATTGCCCTCTGTAGAGTGCTGTGGCGTCACACAGCTCACAGCAACCTCCTACTCCTGGGCCTAGGGGATTCTCCCACCTCAGCCTCCCGAATAGCTGGGACTATAGGCATCCGCCACAACATCCGCCTATTTTTTTTGTTGCAGTTAGGCCGGGGCCAGGTTTGAACCCGCCACCCTTGGTATAGGGGGTTGGCACCCTACGCACTGAGCCGCAGGCGCTGCCCATAACTACTCTTCTTAAAGCATAAAATCTATATAGAAAATACAAACACATCCCATAAATGATGACTTTCTATGCAACAGGAGGAGTTTCAGAACAAACATTTTGAAAACAACTATTTAAACCCTTTTTGTTCCTGACACTTGTATTGGAAATGACTCACAAATATTATCTGCCTTATTTTAGTCAGATAATTTTTTGTAGTTATTTTAATAAGTTCTATATAAATTAAACAAAAATCATTAAAATCAATAAGCAGGAAAAGTGCTCTAAAATGACTATTATCACATATCTTTTTTTTTTTTTTTTTGTAGAGACAGAGTCTCACTTTACCACCCTTGGTGGAGGGCCGTGAAGTCACAGGACCCACAGCAACCTCCAGCTCTTGGGCTTCTGCGATTCTTCTGCCTCAGCCTCCTGAGCAGCTGGGACTACAGGCGCTCGCCACAACGCCTGGCTATTTTTTGGTTGCAGTTCAGCCGGGGCTGGGTTTGAACCTGCCACCCTCGGTATATGGGGCGGGCACCCTACTCACTGAGCCACAGGCGCCACCCTATTATCACATATCTTTACAATATTATCCCTTCATAAATGAGACCTTAGTCCAAGGTCATCAGAGAGAAATGACATAAATTATAACAGAAAAATTCTATATTAAGTCAAAAATATTCTTCAAAAATAACATACACCCGTCACATTTTTTTTTCCTTTTTTTTTTTGAGACAGGGCCTCAAACTGTTGCCTGGGGTAGAGTGCCTTGGCATCACAGCTCACAGCAGCCTCCAGCTCCTGGGCTCAAGCGACTTTCCACCTCCCAAGTAGCTGGGACTACAGGCGCCTGCCACAATGCCCGGCTATTTTTTGGATGCAGCCGTCATTGCTGTTTGGAGGGCCCGGGGCTGGATTGAACCCGCCAGCTCAGGTGTAAGTGGCTGGCGCCTTAGTCTCTTGAGCCACAGGTGCCGCGCCACCCTTCACATTTTATTTTTCTTGGTATTCTCTCAGTACTCATTGCACAGACATTACTAAATCCCAGCTATCAATCAGAACAAACCAGACGTGGTGCTTAACTTCAAGGAACTCCTTACAAATGCTCTGCAGTGGGGTAGCGGCTCTAAGAGAGGGATGTACAAGGTACATAAAGCTGGGATTAAGCATGCAAAACACTCCTAATGAGTTTTGTAAAAATTAAAATTCTAGTATAGGCATACCTAAAGTTACTTAGTTGCTAACTGTCAGAGTTTTAATTCAAACCCAGTGTTGTAACTCCAATAAGCTAAAGTAGAATCTAACACACATCAAGCTTTTGTTCAATAAACATCTACTCTGAAAGCCTGACACTATGTCTGTCTACTTAGTACTTTAGTCACCAAAAAGCTATTGTAGATGTAGATGTATTGTAGACTGTTTCTATTCTTGGCCTTGATGGGTAAATAAACTTTTTAAAAGTTGTTTCTCTGTGTTGTTTTTTTTTGAAGCAGAGTCTTCCTCTGTGGCCCCGGCTAAAGTGCCATGGCGTCATAGCTCATAGCAATTAAAGTTGTTTTTTCAGTTAACTTTTTCCACATACCTTTTGCCGTAAGTTTTTAACAGATTCCTTAACATATGGCAAATCTTTAGATGGGACATATTTTTCAAGCATTTTTTCAAAGTTAGGATGACACATCATGAGGAAAAGCATCTTTCGACCATAAAACCTATGAATATTTGAGATATAGGTAAATAATCTTATATATTTAACAACCTGTTTGTTTGTTCAGTAAGAAAAAACCTGCCAACATCAAGATTACCATTTTTATTTTACGTAAAATCATTGAAATGTACATACACTAATAGTACAGTACTAAAAATTACTGACAGTCCCCAACTTAAAAGGTCCAACTTAGGAGTTTTTGACTTGACAACGGTACAAAAATGACACATATTCAGGAGAAACTATATGTTAAATTTTGAATTTTGATCTTTTCCCAGGCTAGCGACACATGGTATTATACTCTCTTGAGATGCTGGGCAGCAGCAGCAAGGCCACAGCTCCCAGCAAGGCACGTAGTCATGAGAATCAACAACTCTGCTCCCAGGAATGTGCTACCAGACAACGCGGCTCAACTGCAGGCCAATGTAAACATTCTGAGCATGAGGTAGGCCAGGCTAGACTATGATGTTTAGTAGCTTACACATACTAAATACATTTTAAACTTGCTATTTTCAATTTATGATAAATTTATCAGGCCATCATCCCATCATAAGTCAAGGAGCAAATGTACAGAATTCTCCTATACACTCCTTAAAATCACTATGCCTTCAAATCGTTTAGCCACATGGCAGATGGAGAACAAAAAACCTTGACTGTATTTTTCAGGCATCCCAGGGTCCACACCAAGGTTGGCACTTGAGAGAATGGTGAATTAGTAGATTGTTTTTTCCTTGCCTAGGCATTTTGCTAGGCCCTGCTTTTCTCTTTTTTTCCAAGGTAACACTTACCTGGGTACCATTTCTACAAAATCCTATCCTCTGCTACCTAAAATACACCCAAGATTAGTTGATAAATCATGGTTGAATATGTTAATAAATACTGCAATAATCTCCAAACTAGGGTTTTTATGTTAAAAGAATTTTTTTTTTTACAGAGTTTTACTCTGCCCCCTCGGTTGAATGCTGTGGTATCATCATAGCTCACAGCAATTGAGTTATTTTTTCTGTTTTAGTTGAGATGGGGTCTTGCTCTTGCTCAGGCTGGTCCTGACTTGAACTCCTAAACTCAAGCAATCCACCCGCTTTGGCCTCTCACAGTGCTAGGATTACAGGAGTGAGCCACTGCGCCCAGCCATATGCTATAAGAATTTTAAAATAGTCCTCTTAGGAGAATACCTTAAGCCAAAATATCGTTCTAAGGGTAGACTTCAGATATCACTGAAGTACATATTGGAGAATTTTTCAGTACAGAGATGTCTTATAATACCTCAAAATATTAATAATACCATATTTTATTAATATTGAAGGAGGCCCAGATCTAAAATAAATTAAAGTTATATTTTTGCTTATAACTTGGACTATTACGTACTAGAAGAACTAAAGGACAGACTTTTGTTGGAGAGAAGTATAGGATGATCTTAAAATCATCTATATTGACTGGAAGTGCTGGCTCATACCTGTAATCCCAGCACTCTGGGAGGCCAAGGCAGAAGGATCCCAAGCTTAGGAGTTCGAACCAGGCTGAGGAAGAGCAAGACCCTGTTTCTACTAAAAAGAGAAAAATTAGCCAGGTATAATGGTGGGTGTCCCTAGTCCCACAGTCCCAGCTATTCAAGTGGGTGGAGGTAGGAGGATCACTTGCACCCTGGAGTTGGAGATTGCTGTGAGTGAGGCTGAGGCCATGGCACTCTAGCCTGGGGCAACAGAATGAGAACCTGTCTCTTAAAAAAAAAAAAAAAAAAAAAAAAAAAAAAAAAAATCGGGCAGCACCTGTGGATCAAAGGAGGAGGGCATCGGCCCCATATACTGGAGGTGGTGGGTTCAAACCCGGCCCCAGCCAAAAAATAAAAATCATCTCTATCAACCAGCCTCCTTCAAATGTAATAAAACTGCATAAAGTGATTTGATGTCAGAGAACAAATATTACCGTTCTCTCTCTACAATCAAAACAAGGTTTATATCCAGATAAGCAGCTCCTAATCATTTATGATTTCAAAGATAGTTCTAACATTTAGCCTGGAATAATTAAGGACTATAGGTCTACTATAGGGTCCAACAATATGAGAAAGGTTCAGACAAGCAAAAGGGACACACAATGTGAGAAATTTGTGTTGCCTTAAGCTACTATGTCTGTGTTAATATGTTACGCAGCAACAGAAACCTAATACATTTACTTTCTTCCTTTTTTTTCCCCCTGTCTCCCTGTACCTTGGCATCAGAGTTCACAGCAACCTCAAACTCTTGGGCTCAACCAATTCTCTTGCCTCAGCCCCTTGAGTAGCTGAGACTACAGGCGCCCACCACCACGCCCAGCTAGGTTTTCTATTTTTAGTAAAAACAGTGTCTGACTCTTGCTCAGGCTGGTCTTGAACTCCTGAGCTCAAGGGATCCTCTTGCCTTGCCTCCCAGGGTGTTAGGATTGATTATAGCATGAAACACTATGCCCAACCTTAGTTTTTTTTTTTTTAACATTTACTTTTTGTATTCACTTTAAGTGTGATGAGTTCCACAAGATTAATGCCAGTTACCTAAAGTAATGAACATCTTTGTCTTAAGATGTTAAGAATTTTGTATCTTAAATTTTTTTTTTTTTGACAGACTCACTTTGTTACCCTCGGTAGAGTGCCGTGTTGTCACAACTCACAGCAATCTTCAACTCCTGGGCTTAGGCGATTCTCTTGCCTCAGCCTCCAAAGTAGCTGGGACTACAGGCACCCAACTACAACACCCGGCTATTTGTTTGTTGCAGTTTGGCCGGGCTGGGTTCAAACTCGCCACCCTTGGTATATGGGGCCGGCACCGTACTCACTGAGCTCCAGGCACCGCCCTTTCTTTAATTTTTATAACCTCAGGATCCTCTCTCTTGCTTCTAATTATCTGCCTAAATTATTGCCATAAAATTTTAGATTTTATCTGGGACATTACTGGTCACCTAGTACAAACTTCTTAATTTTACAGACAAGGAAACAGAGACTAACAGAAACGAACTTAGTTGCTTAAGGACAAATTATGATCGAGCTAGGAATTTAATATAGGCTTCTGCCTACATCCAAAATTTTTGTCATCACCACTGCTATTAAACTATACACATCTTAATTATTTCATCTTCTTTGTCTGACTGCTGTTAACGTTTATGTCTTCTTTGTTTGATTGCTGTAAATGTCTATAAAATTGTTCAAGTATAACCATAAGAGATTCACAGAAGTCTCCAAGCACAGATATCTCGTGTTTCAAGGCAAAATATATTGTTATGTGTTATTCCAATATTTTTCAGTTTCTTACTTTTTTAATTTTACCTGATTTCTTGGAAAATATATCATCACCCCCTAAATGCATTACCTTACATTTGCCCATAATGAAGTTCTTCTGCCACTTTTCTGCCCACTCATACAGTCTTGTGCTGTTTTCATGAAGTTCATCCCTATGACTTGGCATCTCACTACCCAGAAGTATGTAGTGCCATCTGTAAATTTGGAGAATTCACTATGCAATCCCTCGAGATCAGTTACAAATTGGTGAAATATAGCTATCCCCTAGCACCAATCTCTGGGGATCCCACTTCTCCATTTAGAAAAATGTTCATTCTTCAACTTTATCTCTTTTCCTACTTTTAAGCCCTTACACTAATGAGATTTAGCAAATACTACCAGCAGCTATTCACCTGGTTTCTGGTGAGCTGTCTTGAGCAAACTTAGCAGCAGCAGGTAGTATACGTTCAGCCATATCCTTTGCGCCAGATAAAACACGTTCTGGTTCCATAAATTCCACTATATCTGATAAGTGCTGGGCTGTACACCGTCTTACTGCGATGTGTAAATGGCTATAAGAACACATAATTTAAAACGTTGTTGGATAAACTATTTTCCAATAATCTATTTTAAACAATTAAACAGCTCCTCAACAATTATCCAGGGAAGTTAAAAAGACAAATTATTTGCATTAGTTTTTCCCACTGAACAAGTTCAAAACAAAATAAAATTCATAATCACTTATATTTATTTACTTCCTGATGTATATGTAAGTAACATTATTAAAATAGGCTCAGTGCTTGTAGCTCAGCGGCTAGGGCACCAGCCACACACACACCAGAGCTGGTGGGTTTGAACCCAGCCCAGGCCTGCCAAAAACTAGGCAAAAAATGACAAACACAACCAAAAAAAAAAAAAAAAAAAAAAAAGCCAGGCGTTGTGGTTGGTGCCTGTAATCCCAGCTACTTGGGAGGCTGAAACAAGAAAATCACTTACGCCCAAGAGTTTGAGGTTGCTGTGAGCTGTGATGCACCAGCACTCTACCGAGGGTGACATAGTGAGACTCTGTCTCAAAAAAAAAAAAGACATTATTAAAATAACAGTATTATGGGTGGCGCCTGTGGCTCAGTGAGTAGAGCGCCGGCCCCATATGCCGAGGGTGGCGGGCTCAAACCCAGCAACAAAAAAAATAGCCGGGCGTTGTGGCAGGCGCCTGTAGTCCCAGCTACTTGGGAGGCTGAGGCAAGAGAATCGCTTAAGCCCAGGAGCTGGAGGTTGCTGTGAGCTGTGTGATGCCACGGCACTCTACCAAAGGGCCATAAAGTGAGACTCTGTCTCTATAAAAAAACAAACAAACAGTATTATTATTTGAGATGGAATCTCAGTCTGTTGCCCAGGCTAGAGTGCCATGGAGTCATCCATTGTAACTCATGGCAACCTCAAGTTCCTGGGTTCAAGTGATCTTCCTGCTTCATCCTCCTGAGTAGCTAGGGCTACAGTAACACCCAGCTAATCTTTTTTTTTTTTTTTTTGAGATAGAGTCTCAAGCTGTCGCCCTAGGCAGTGTGCCACCATGGTGTCTGAGCTCACAGGAGCCTCTAACTCTTGGGGTCACATGATCCCTTGACTCAGTTTTTCTATTTTCAATAGAGACTGAGTCTCACATTACTCAGGCTGGTTTCAAACTTATACGCTCAAGCAATCCTCCCACTTCAGACTCCCAGGGTGCTATGATTACAGGAGTGAGCCACCACAGTTGGCCAATATTATTTTTAAGCTTAGCATTTAATATATTTACCACATAGGAATTGTTCAATACATTTTTTGATTGAAGTAATGCTGCAATTTGCTTGCTTGTTTCTATACTGAGACTGTAAGATTGGGTGGCTCCTGTGGCTCAGTGAGTAGGGTACCAGCCCCATATACTGAGGATGGTGGGTTCAAACCTGGCCCTGGCCAAACTGCAAGAAAAAAGTATTTCAAGATTATTCTGAACAATACCTTTGCCCTCCACTGATGAGAGAGACGACTGCACGTGCCGGAGTTACACTGTTAGCCATGGCCCGCAGCGCCTTGTCAACATCTTCCCTTATAAAGGTATTGGACTCTCCAGCCTTGTGCAGTAAGACTTTTACTGTAGTATCTAGTTCTTGATCCATGTTCTTTTTCAGATAAGTGAAAAGATCACTTAAACAGACCACAGCAGCACGAGAAACTCCAGAGCGTAAATTTTTTACCTAGAACAATTACCAAAAATATAGGTTTTGCTAAATTACTTTGAAATAAATCTTACTATTAAGGAAACATATTTTACCATTATCTTTTGTCCTAAAAATCAACATCTAATTTTTTTTTTTGAGACAGACTCTTAAACTGTCACCCTGGATAGATTGCCGTAGCGCCATAGCTCACAGCAACCTCCATCTATTGGGCTCAAGTGACCCTCTTGCCTCTGTTTTTCTATTTATAGCAGAGATAGGGTCTTGCTTTTGCTCAGGCTGGTCTTGAATTCCTGAGCTCACGCAACTCACCCAGCTCAGCCTCCCAGAGTGCTAGGATTACAGGTGTAAGCCACTACGCCTGGCCTAAATTAATTAGTTAATTAATTTATTTATTTTTGCAGGTTTTTTTGGCTGGGGCCGGGTTTAAACCCTCCACCTCTGGTATATGGGGCCAGCACCCTACTCCTTTGAGCCACAGGTGCCGCCCCTATGTTTTTTTAAATGTTGCAAATTGAGACATAGGATACTTAAACTAAAAACCTGTATAAAGCCTACTTATGTACTAGCACAGAAAAATTTAAAGGTCAAGTAAGTGTGTCATATTTTTTCTCTGTTATACCAACAATCCATGTCTCATCTAGGAAATACATTTACCTCTTGAACTACTGCAAAAGTTATTTCATGCAACTTTGTGTTCAATATCTCAGAATGAAAAGCAGCTAAGCATCTAATAAAATTCAGTCCCTCAATTTTCTTCTCCCTATGAGAAAAAGAAATAACAAAATCAGATGTCTTCTTTTTTTTTTTTGAGACAGAGCCTCAAGCTGTCACCCTGGGTAGAGTGTCATGGCATCACAGCTCACAGCAACCTCCAACTCCTGGGCTCAAATGATTCTCCTGCCTCCATCTCCCAAGTAGCTGAGACTATAGGCGCCCGCCACAACACCCGGCTATTTTTTTTTTTTGGTTGCAGCCCTCATTGTTGTTTGGTGGGCCCAGGTTGGATTCGAACTCGCCAGCTCAGGTGTATGTGGCTGGCGCCTTAGCCACTTGAGCCTCAGGCACCTAGCCTCAGATGACTTTTTTTTAGAGACAGAGTCTCATTTTATCACCCTTGGTAGAGGTACCATGACATCACAGCTCATGGGTTTAGGCGATTCTCTTGGCTCAGCCTCCCCAGTAGCTGGGACTACAGGCGCCTGCCACAACGCCCGGCCATTTTTTTTGTTGCAGTTTGGCTGAGGCTGGGTTTGAACCCACCACCATTGGTATATGGGGCCGGCACCCTGCTCACTGAGCCACAGGCGCCGCCCCTCAGATGACTTGTTTTTAATGTATGGAATATGCCAATGAAGAGACCTCAGCTGTTTTTGCTTACCATTTAGGGATCTCAAATAAAAAATATGGAAAGGATCTTTTAATACCTAAAATCACTAATGACAGTCAAACTAAGTTAATTCTTTGTAAATAAAAAGAATTACTTGTTGCACGTTCTTTCTAGAAATCAGAGGAAAGAAAACAATGACAAACAAAAGATGTGGAAAACAATAAAACAAACATGGAAGAAGAAAACAACCTGTTACTTTGCTGATGATTAGAAGCATGCCTCAGGGATACTGCTGATTCAGTTCCTGGCTACCACAATAAAATGAATGTTGCAATAAAATACAAGGTTTTTGTTTCCCAGTACATAAGAAGTTATGTCTACATTATATTGTACAATAGCATTATGTCTAAAAAAATCTGTATACTTTAATTAAAAATCATTTCATTGCTAAAAATGCTAACGATCATGTAAACCTTCAGTGAGTTATTCTGCTGGTAGAGGATCTGCCTCCATATTGATGGCTACTGACTAAAGAGGGTGAAGCTTGGGGTGGCCAGGGCACTATCCTAAAATAAGACAATGAAGTTTCCCACACTGACTTGACTCTTCCTTTCATGTAAGATTTTTCTGTGGCATGTGATGCTACTTGACAGCATTTTACTCTACTACTATTGAACTACTTCAAAAATTAGAGTCAATACTCTTTTTTTTTTTTTTTGGAGACAGAGTCTCAAGCTGTCGCCCTGGGTAGAGTGCCGTGGAGTCACAGATCACAGCAACCTTAAACTCTTGGGCTTAAGCGATTCACTTGCCTCAGCCTCCCAAGTAGCTTGGGACCACAGGCGCCTGCCACAATGCCCGGCTGTATTTTTGTTGTGGTTACCACTGCTGTTTTAGCTGGCTCGGGCCGGGTTTGAACCTGCCAGCCTCGGTGTATGCGGCCGGTGCCCTACCCACTGAGTTACAGTGGCACCGTGACTCAATATTTTTAATCCCTGTCACTCCTTTATCAACTAACTTTATAGAATATTCTAAATTCTTTGTTGTCATTTCAACCATGCTCACAGCATCATCGCTAGGAGTGTTTTCTTGGCCACCCATAAAAAGTAATTCCTCATCCATTCAAGTTTTATCATGAGATTGCAGCAACTCAGTCAGATCATTAGGCTCCACTTCAAGTTCTCTTACTATTTCCATCATATCTGTAGTTACTTCCTCCCCAGAAGCCTGGAAGCCCTCCGAGTCACTTATGAGGGGTAGAATCAGCGTCTTCTGAATTTTTTTTTTTCTCTCCTTGGTAGAATGCCGTGGCGTCACACAGCAACCTCCAACTCCTGGGGCTTAGGCGATTCTCTTACCTCAGTCTCTTGAGTAGCTGGGACTACAGGTGCACACCACAACGCCTGGCTATTTTGTTGTTGTTGTAGTTTGGCTGGGGCTGGGTTTGAACCCACCACCCTTGGTATATGGGGCTAGCATCCTACCCACTGAGCCACAGGTGCCGCCCTTTTTCCTTTCTTTTTTTTATTTCTAAATTTTTTTTAATTTTTTTTTTTTTTTAGAGACAAGAGTCTCACTTTATCGCCCTCAGTAGAGTGTAGTTGTGTCACAGATCACAGTAACCTCCAAATCCTGGGCTTAGGCAATTCTCTTGCCTCAGCCTCCCAAGCAGCCAGGACCACAGCTGCCTGCCAGAATGCCCAACTGTTTTTTGTTGCAGTTTGGCGGGGACCAGGTTCGAATCCACCACTGGTGGTATATGGGGCCGGTGCCCTACCCACTGAGCCACAGGCGCTGCCAAAGTCTTCCAAATTATTAATGTTGCTATTTTGATTTCCCATAAATCATGAATATTCTCTCTCTTTTTTCTTTTTTTGAGACAGAGTCTCACTTTGTCACCTTCAGTAGAGTGCAGTGACATCATAGCTCACAGCAACCTCCAATTCAGGCTCAAGAGATCCTCTTGCCTCAGTTTTTCTATTTTTAGTAGAGACGGGGGTCTTGCTTTTGCTCAGGCTGATCTCGAACTCGTAAGCTGAAGCAATCCATGGGGCTTGGCCTCTCAGAGTGCTAGGAGTACGGGCGTGCGTCATGGTGCCCAGCCCACTATAAACACCTTTTAAGTTGATGAATATGCTCTCGCACAGAGGCAAAACTGAAGAAGAGATGTTGAATGGGGACCAAGGGACATACTGAAGGAACAGGAAAGGAAATGAGACAAAAGTAGTGCATAAGTGAATCCTCAGGCTGAAACAAGTGAGATCTATGCTGTCACTGTCTTGTTATTTTCCCTAAGTTACTGGCTGGGCTGGTCAGTGGCTGTAGCTGTAGCACAAGCAGATGGGTATTTCCAGGATCTTACAAGTTACATTTCACAGAGAACTACTTTGAGAAATGTTGAAATTTAGACTTGAACACCAATGAGTTTATATAATCCACAATAAAGCCAAACTATATCCTTTTGGTATATAAGTTATAATACAACTGGTAATACAGTACTACTAGGCCAGAGTTCGCCACATTAATAAATTGAAAGGACTCCAATGCCAAAAAACTGAAATAGTTGTTTCTAAGACTATTTTAATAGGAAATATGTTTAAAGGATTTTAGTAAAAAAGAATCTACAGAAAACTTTTGGAACTCAGCTTGGTTTTAAGTTAAATGGTGAACTTACCAATCCTCATCAGCTAAAAGCCTCAGGGCTTCTATCAGTGCTATTTCTGGTTTGAAAAATGGCCGTAGTTCTGATAAATCCATTATTTCTGGACTGTGAGTGACAGAAGGCATCCTTTCTTTATACTGTGAAGTGGCTCCAGGAGCTGCATCACCTACAACAAAACGTATTACACAAAACATAAGAGAACCCTGATACAGGGTTGTGTCACAGAGGTTAGGCATGCCTATGATCTCTCTGGGAGGCCTACATGGTAGGATCACTTGAGGCCAGGAGTTCGAGACCAGCTAGAACACAAGTGAGAACCTCATCTCTACAATAAAATAGAAAAATTAGGTGGGTTTAGTAAAGTGTGCCTATGGTCCCAGCTGCTTGGGAGGCTGAGGCAGGAGGATGGGTTGAGCCCAAGAATCTGAGGTTGCAGTGAGCTATGATGATACCTCTGCTCTCCAGCCCAGGCAACAGAGTGAGACTCTTACTCAAAAAAAGAAAAAGAGGCTTGGCGCCTGTAGTACAATGGTTACAGCGCCAGCCACATACACAAAAGTTGGCAGGTTGGAACCCGGCCCCGGCCAGCTAACCAACAACGACAACTGCAAAAAAAAATAGCTGGGCCTTGCGGCAGGCACCTGTAGTCCTGGCTACTTGGGAGACTGAGGTAAGAGAATCGCTTCACCCCAAGAGTTTGAGGTTGCTATGAACCTGTGATGCCATGGCACTCTACTGAGGGCGACATAGTTAGAGTCTGTATCAAAAAAAAAAAAAAAAAAAAAAAAAAGAAAAGAAAAAGACACAAGCTCACGCCTGTAACCCTAACACTTGGGAGGCCAAGTCCACTCAGGTGGACTGCCTGAGCTCAAGGGTTTGAGAGTAAGCCTGAGCCAGAGCAAGACCCTGTCTCTAAAAAAAACCAAACAAAACAGCCGGGTGTTATGGCAAGTGCCTGTAGTTCCAGCTACTTGGGAGTAGAGTTTGAGGCTGCTGTCAGCTATGACACCACAGCACTCTATTGTGGACAACAAAGGGAGACTCTGTCTCAAAAAAAAAAAAAAAGAGAAAGACAAAAACAGGATTCTGATGAATATTTCTTACAGAAACTAGCACTATCATTTAGTTATCAAGAAAATTATAATACTCAGAAATAAAAGCTATTTCAAACTATACCTTTTACGTATAAAATAATAAAATACATTTAAAATAAATGGTCTTTCAGTTGAATCATAAAAAAGTCTAGCTTGGTTTTAATAGCTTAAAATAAATAAAAGAAGAAGTATGATCCCAGTTTCTAAAAGCATGTGTATATATACTTGTTTCACTATACAATTGACGACTGAAAACGAAGTTATTTATTTATTTATTTATGGAGAGAGTCTCACTTTGTAGCCCTGGGTAGAGTGCTGTGATGTCACAGCTCACAGCAACCTCCAACTCCTGGGCTTAGGCAATTCTCTTGCTTCATCCTCCCAAGTAGCTGGGACTACAGGTGTCCACCCACAATGCCCAGGTATTTTTTGGTTGCAGTTGTCATTATTGTTTGGCAGGCCTGGGCTGGATTCGAACCTGCCAGCTCCAATGTATTTGGCTGGAGTCCTAGCAGCTAAGCTACAGGCGCCGAGCCTGCAGTGGAGGTCTGATAAAGAAAAGGATTAAACAGGGCAGTGCCTGTGGCCCAGTGGGTAGGGTGCCGGCCCCATATACTGAGGGTGGTGGGTTTGAACCTGGCACCCGCCAAAACTGCAACAATAACAACAAAAAAATAGCTGGGTGTTGTGGTAGGCGCCTGTAGTCCCAACTACTAGGGAGGCTGAGGCAAGAGAATTGCCTAAGCCCAGGAGTTGGAGGTTGCTGTGAGCTGTGATGCCACAGCACTCTACCGAGGGCGATAAAATGAGACTGTCTCTATCATTTAAAAAAAAAAAAAAAAAAAAAAAGATCAAACAGACTGGGCCTTTGTAAGTGTGTAAAGATGTATTGTTTTTTCCCCCCCATTTTAAGAGATTTTTTTTTTTTTTGAGATAGAGTTTAACTTTGTTACCCTTAGCAGAGTGCCATGACATCACAGTTCATAGCAACCTCAAACTCTTGGGCTGAAGCAATTCTCTTGCCTCAGTCTCCTGAGTAGCTGGGACTACAGGCGCCCGCCATAACACCCAGCTATTTTTAGAGATGGGATTTGCTCTGGCTCAGTCTGGTCTCGAACCTGTGAGGGAGCTCAGGCAATCCACGTGCCTTGCCCTCCAGGAGTGCTGGAATTATAGGCGTAAGCCACCACAGCCAACCAAGAACAGAGAATTTTTAAAAGTTGTCTACATTTCTTGCATTTTAAAAGAAATAAAAGCTAGGAAAAAGCTCATTCATTTAGCTTAAATCTCTTTTATTTTTCTAAGAAAAGAATGTTGTCCAAAAATACATTTATACTATTTTTGGGTATTTTGTCAATATCCAGAGTACAGATGCAACATAAATTAAATAATTTTTGTTGTAGTTACTCATTTTATTCCTTAGTAATTAATATTTAATAAAAATACCACTTAATTTTTATTATAATTTACATAATATTTCATTTCAACCTTTAATTTTTCCTAGTTACTACCACAAATATTGTTAAGATGTATTCAGTATTTTTTCAAATGGCATAGGAAACATAAAGCCAACTCTTGGTCAAGCATAGAACATAGTAGGTAGGTACTTAATGACAGGCTGAGTAAACAGTAAATTCAATGAATTTTCTAGGTTATGATCACGATAAACCAATTTTACTCAGTTATCTTAGCTATAAATCACACACCACTCCTAGGCAAAACAAAACTATTTGCAGGGAATACGGAAGAAATTCTTGAGATAGTCTAAACCTTTAAGATAATTTATAAGAGCAGAAAATTGAGGCTTGTTTTCATGTCACACAGCTAATTAAAGACAGAACCAATACTTAAGAAGCCAGGTCTGTCTACTGACTCTTGGTTCAGGGGTTCTTTCCATCACAAATGCACTGAACCACATGTAGTATCTTCAGCTTAACAAGCATTTGTGACTTTACCCTTTGCATTTAAGTGACTTACTTGAATCTGAAAAAATGCTAAACACAGTGACTGTTTTAAACTGGACCCTCCTTTCAATGGAGGGTTGAAAGCAATGTTTTCTAAAAGAAAATTCTCATTTTTTAATATTCCCAATCTCCTCTCCAAAAATATTTAAATCTAGAAGAAAGAAAAACAATCATTTTTGTTTTTATGAGAACAAACTAATGCTATAGTGGTCATAATATAATTAAAACAGAAGCTACTGGCTCTGGCATATTCTAGTGTTGTTGTCTTAGCTGTCTAGTGTTATTTCTTTTGAGACAGAGTCTCACTCAGTCACCCTAGGGTTAAGTGCTGTGATGTCACAGCTCACAGCAATCTCAAACTCTTGGGCTCAAGCGATTCTCTTGCCTCAGCCTCCCAAGTAGCTGGGATTACAGGCACCTGTCACAACACCTGGGTGTTTTTTTTTTTAGAGATGGGGCCTGACTCCTGCTCAGGCTGGTCTCCAACTGCCGAGCTCAGGCAATTCACCTGCCTCTACATCCCAGAGTGCTACGCATTTTAGCGTTATAGGTCAATATATTCCACTCTTAGTTACGTATCAACCTTAGCTAAGCCGTACTTCATCCAGCTTTAGAATGTTACCAGAGGAAAAGCCTATGCCAGAATTTACACTGCACTTACTTTCAGATGTCATTTTCTCACTTCCTGTCTGTTTCATTTGTTCCCAGGGATTCTGTTCCTTCTTTTCGCAGTCTTTAATGTCAAAAAGTTCTTTTTCTTTTCTCTTTTGCTTCATCTTGTCATAGGTAGATTTTGAAATAGAAACTTTAGTCTGCATAAAAACATTGAAACATCTGAAAGTATTCAAGGAGCTTGACATTTAAAATATTTTCATTTCAGATAACTGTATATATATGTACATTAAATGTCTGTAAAAAAGAAACTATAATTTCTTAATACTTATTCAAAAAATCATAATATCTACTAGAATTACAAGGTACTGATATCCAATAAATTTGTGCCTGAGTATATTAACTTGTCACTACTTGAATGTATCCTAGAAAATGATTGTATATACATACGTCTGTTTATATATAAAGTACATCTAGAGCAGTGGTTCTCAACCTTCCTAATGCCACGCCCCTTTCATACAGTTCCTCATGTTGTGGTGATCCCCAACCATAAAATGATTTTCATTGTTGGGGTGGTGCCTGTGGCTCAGAGGAGTAGGGTGCTGGCCCCATATACCAGAGGTGGCAGGTTCAAACCCAGCCCCGGCCAAAAAAAAAAATAAGAAAAAAAAGAAAAAAATTTCCTTGCTACTTCATAACTGTAATTTTGCTACTGTTATGAATCGTAATGTAAATATCTGATATGCAGGATGTATTTTCATTGTTACAAAGGGGTAGCGACCAACCGGTTTAGAACTGCTGATCTATAGTATAAAGTACACTAGATATTTTATCACCAGAATAAGAATGCATTTATTTATTTATTTAATTTTTGGAAACTGAGTCTTACGTGTCTGCCCCTGGTAGAGTGCCGTAGTGTGAGAGCTCACAGGAACCTCAAACTCTTAGGCTCAAGAGATTCTCCTGCCTTAAGCTTCCCGAGTAGCTAAGACTGCACATGCCTGCCACAATGCCCGGCTATTTTTAAGAGAAGGAGGTCTCGCTCTAGCTCAGGCTGGTCTTGAACTTGTGAGCTTAGGCGATTCACCCACCTCGGCCTCCTACAGTGCTAAGATTACAGGTGTGAGCCACCATGCCTGGCTGAGAATGCATTTATTTAGTGTTAAGAGAGAATATTTTAATGATCAAGGATCAAAAACCACACCAACAAGATCTTATTTACTGATTGATTTGATTTTTTGAGACAGAGTTTCACTATGTCACCCTCGGTAGAGTGCTGTGGTGTCACAGCTCACAGCAACCTCCAACTCTTGGGCTTCAGTGATTCTTTTACCTCAGCCTCCCAAGTAGCTGGGACTACAGGCGCCTGCTACAACACCCGGCTATTTTTTGGTTACAGTTGTCATTATTGTTCAGCAGGCCTGGGCTGGGCTCAAACACACCAGCCTTGGTGTATGTGGCCAGTGCCCTACTCACTGAGCTACAGGTACTGAGCTGTATCTACTTATTTAGAGACAGAGTCTTACTCTGTTGCCCTAGGTAGAGTGTTATGGCATCATCATAGCTCACGGCTACCTTGAACTCTGGGGGCTCAAATTATCCTCCTGCCTTAGTATTTCTATTTTTTTTTTTTTTTAGACAAGAGTCTCATTATGCTGCCCTTGGTAGAATGCCGAGGCATCATAGCTCACAGCAACATCAAACTTCTGCCTCAGCCTCCCAAACAACTGGGACTACAGATGCATGGCACAACATCTGGCTAATTTTTCTATTTTTAGTAGAGATGGGGTTACACTCTTGCTCAGGCTGGTCTTGAACTCCTGAGTTCCAGTGATCTTCCCACCTTGGCCTCTCAGAGTGCTACGATTACAGGTGTGAGCCACTGCACCTGGCCAATATTGAAAATTTTAATCAAAATACTTTTATCACCCCATATCTGATATATATAAAACAATAACATTTAGTATGTCTAAATTTATTCTATTAATTAGCAAATAACCTTACATCTTTTTCATTCTCAACATCAAGATATGAGGGAATATTTTGCTGGACTGCTCTTCCATAAATTCCTGATGGTGGTTCGAAACTTTGTTTAATTGGAAACGTATCCCCATTTTCCACAGATGATATCACTGATTGGCTGCAGGTTGCTGGCGCTGAATTTGGACTTCCAAATACACCTAAAATCAACCAATCACCAAATAATAATTAAGTATTTTTGTGATGGCACTTTGAATAATAAAGTTTAAGACAAGGCTCTTACCTTCAAGAGGCACGTAATACAATTAGTGAAAAAGACATGCTAAATAATTATAAAATATAAAAACAAATACCCAAACAGGATGACTACTCTAACAAGATAATAATAATGAGTGAGAACTGCATATTATGTAAACGCTGAATTCATACAAAGGAAATGTTGATGTGAGCTGGGTGGTTTCAAGGATCAAGGATTTGAGCTGAAATTTGGAGACAAGAGGGATTTGTTTATGTCAGTAAGGCAGGGGAGAAGGAAATCCTAAGAGATGGGCATATTATGTGGCAAGATGAACAAGTATAAAGCATGTATGTGGAGTAAATAAATTAGTTTAGTTGGGCATAAGGTAAACAGAAGAATACAGAAAATAAGTCTGCACCAGTAAGCTGGAGCCAAACTGAGGAAGGCCTTTAATTAACCCAATCAGACTATCAAGCAAAAAAGTTAAAGATTTCAAGAATTTTATTCTATTAAGTTATATTGAACAAAAAGAAGATGTACATCCTCAAAGTATACCATAGCATTTTAGTTTTTCAATTAAAAAAAAGTCAGCTTTAAAAGGTATTTGCAATTACGCTGTTCAAAGGTCCCCTGGCCCTCCTATAATATGTAACAGGTTAATTTTGACTTCATCTAGACGTCTATGGAGGCTAAAATGATATTAATTTATACTGATTATTAAGCTGATAAATAAGGACTATCATTTGTCATTTGAATTTAAACTATGCTAAACCTATCTCACCAATCCTAAAACTATTTCAAAAGTACCTCAACTGCAGCTGTCACATAATACATCTCTGAAAATTACTAACATGAATTTATTGTGGTTTCTTTAGAGGATAGAAGTTTAAAAATTAGCATTCATTTCTAATTCTTTCAATTTAATTAATTTTAAAAAGTTTTATTCAATCTTGAATTATACTCTTTATTGATATGCTTTATGTGTGAAGAACACATACAATTAAAAACCTAAATAACTTTGAAATACCTTTTCCAACAACTACTACTGAGTCTTCGGAGAAGGTATTTGTGGATGTGATGTCAACACTGGATATTTGCTGTACATTTGATGATGTCCCTATAAATCCTAAAGAAAAACAAACAAAAAAAATTTAAAAAATACACAGTTCTCTAGTATTTCAAGATATTGTAACATAGTTTTTTAAAATTGAAGGTTTGTTTTCTATCAAGAATTTATAATTCATTTATTAATACATGTTCATAAGCTTAATAAATATTTATAATTAGAATACATGGTAAAATTCAGGTACTAGGAAGAAAAGAAATCTTCCTTCCTTTAAGGAGTTTATACATGCCAAGGATGAGGGCAAGATAGACAGAGCAAATTATCATAGTATAATAATCAGGCAATAAAAGAGTCATCAAGAAGAAATCCTTTAACATCCAAAACAGATCAGGTCAATTTCACAGCAACCTATACTTTTCTAGGTTAACTTTTATCTCAGTTTCTGATTATTTAATTTTTTCTCTTTACTATTAGACTATAAGCTCCATCAGGAAAGAATCTATGTTCAACAAACATATGCTAGATGAATGCATTGTGGTTAAAAAAAAAAGAAAAAAGAAAGAAAAGCAAAAAATAATTAATTTAGGATCTATGAAAGAAAAGCAATTAATTACTGGTAAATTCAATCAAACAACTAATGTTTACAAAAATAATAGATGATTTTGCTGACTCAACTTATTTTGGCTTTGTGTGAAAATGGCAGAGTAGAAAGAAAAAAATTCATGTAGGTGATCATTTTTCACATATTCCTAAGGATAGTTTGGAATACCAAATTTATGTGCACTTTTATAATACACACCAATTCATAGAAACGTTAGGTGGTCCAAAAAGGAGTTCTATGACAAAGGGAAGCGATCTTAATAAACGGGAACACTCTACTCCACAGTCCACAGAATGTCCACATCAACTATCAGGGGATGAATGAGCAATGAGACAGAACACGAAGGACACGCTGTCTTTAAGTAATTTAACTTCATTTGTAAGAGAAGCTGACCATTTTTATACTATATTTTCTTCTAAAAAAAGAAATGTTGAAATATTGCTCATGAAGTCTCAATTCTAAAGTATAAAGAAAAAATATGTCTAATTCACACACAAATATCCTTATATAATTCTACTTCATTACTTCTAATTCAAATACAGAAAGAGAAAATATTAGCTCATGGGATCTAGTTTGCTGATTATCTAGCATTACTCATTTTCTCAAGTAATTAATGGGGCTCTAGGTTATGTAGAAAATGGACAAGTTCAAAGGGACAGCAAGCAGAGAAAAGGAGTGAGGAGAAGAGGAGGTAGGTCAGAGAGCTAAACCTTGTAAAATCTGATTTCTTACAGGATAAAACCATTTGGCCACTCATTACCAGCATCTCTCTTGGAAGGCTTTTTATTCCCTTCAATATAGCATTCAATATTCACTTTACTCTGATTATTTTAGAATGTATTTTTTTTTTTTTTTTTTTTTGAGACAGAGTTTCACTTTATCGTCCTTGGCAGAGTACTGTGGTGTCACAGTTCACAGCAACCTCCAACTCCTGGGCTTAAGCGATTCTCTTGCCTCAGCCTCCTGAGTAGCTGGGACTACAGGTGCTCGCCTCAACTTCCGGCTATTTTTTTATTGCAGTTTGGCTGGGGCTGGGTTCAAACCCACGACCCTCGGTATATGGGGCCGGCACTCTACCCACTGAGCCACAGGCACCACCCAGAATGCATTTTTTTTTTAATTTTCATTTTTTAAAAAAATTTTTAGGATCAGTCAAGGGCAATATGAGAAGGGGTGAAAGAGTAGAACAAGGAGTTCAATTTGTAACAGACTATGAACAATTGAGATCACTGACTACCTTTGGAATAGCCAGAATGCAATTTTTGAGTGGTTGTGTCCAAAGTCACACTGTTCGTTCTGACTGGCTAATCAACACTCCTCACACTTCCCGTGTGTTCACTGAACACAACAAACCATAATGGTGATATAAAGATGGCAGTATTTTATTCCTAAGAAATGTATAAGTTAATATGAAAAATATTAAATATGCATGAATATTCACTGTAAGGTAGGAAGAGAGAACACAAGATGGAAAGACTACTCTAGACCAGGAAAGTGAGCAAAGTTTTCTAAAGAAGTGGCTCTTAAGCCAGTATTCAAAAAGCAGACATGATTTGTACACATTAAGATTGAAAGAGGGGGCCATTGCTGAAATCCCACCATGGGCAATGGACCTCTGGCTCCAACTTTTAATTCTACTCCATGTTTTGTGTCTTTCTTTACCGTCACTTCTAACTCTATATTTCTTTAGTCAATCACCACCAGTTTCCACAGTTCTTAGCATGACCCCAACAAGGTTACACTAGCTCTTCAGCAATGAACTCCAACAGAAAGCAAATTGTTGAAATGTTAGATATCAAATTCAGAGTATGGATCACAAATAAGATCAATGAGGTTGATGAGAAAGGTGAAAACCAACACAAAGAAACAAACAAAAATAAAAGTCAAGCTATGAAGGAAAATTGATTTAAGAGATATATAAGAAAAATATATAACAACTTCTGGAAATGAAAGTCATTTAGAGAATTTCAAAATACAGTGGGAGGTTTAAACAACAGGCTAGACCAAGCAGAAGAAATTATTTCAGAGCTTGAAGACAAGCCCTTCAAATTAAACCAGCTAGTCAAAATTGAAGATAAAAGAATCAAGCACAGTGAACACTCTCTCCAAGAAATATGGGATTATGCATAGCAAACAAATATAAGATTCGTATATATCCCTGAGGAAGAAGAAGAAAAAGAAAAAAAACATGGAAAACTATTTGAGCTAATAATGGAGGAAAATTTCCCTAGTATTGCTAGATATTTAGACCTTTAGATATAAGAAGGTCATGGAACACCTAGAAGATTCAAGGTAAATAACACATCACCAAGGCATAGTCATCAGGCTGGTGCCAATCAACCTATGAATGGATTAATGAATTGTGGTATATGTATACCATGGAATATTATGCAGCCTTAAAAACAGACTTTACCTCTTCTATGTTTATTTGGATGGAGCTGGAACATATCCTACTTAGTAAAGTATCTCAAGAATGGAGGAAAAAGTATCCAATGTAAAAAAAAAAAAAAAGAAAAAGATTGAAAGAGGGGGCTCGGTGCCCATAGCTCAGTGAGTAGGGCACTGGCCACATACACCAAGGCTGGTGGGTTCGAGTCCAGCACGGGCCTGCTAAACAATGACAATTGCAACCAAAAAAAAGCTGGGCATTGTGGCGGGCACCTGTAGTCCTAGCCACTTGGGAGGCTGAAGCAAGAGAATCGCTTGAGCCCAAGAGTTTCAGGGTGCTGTGAGTTGTGACGACAGAGCACTCTACTGAGGGCGACACAGTGAGACTCTGTCTAAAAAAAAAAAAAGAAAAAAGAAAAGAAAAAAAGATTGAAAGAGGGCACCTAGGCCCTTCACATGCAAATTAAGAAAATTTTTAATATTAAAAGTGCTAGAGCATAAAGCATGAAAAGGGGAATGGTAAGAAGTAAAACAAAATAGTTAAACTGAGGCAAGATCATTCAGAGTCTTAAAAGTTATGCTACAGAGCAGGAACTTCATCCTGAGAGAAATAAAGAAAAGCACTTATTTTTATTTATTTTTTTTTTTGCTGCAGCTGCACTGAGAAGCACTTAATGTTTTAAGTATGGAAAAGATGATGACTATCTTTTAGAAAAACAATTCTGGTATCTTAATGCAGCTTAGATTTAAAAAGGATAAAAGTAATAGATAAGTCTTACCAGCATGCTTTTGTAATTATCCAGGGAAGAGGTAATGAAGGCTCAACTTACAACTGTGACAGCAAATATTATTAAATTGGACTAAAAGGAAATAGTAGGATGGACCACCTCCTGAACTTGAAAGGTAAGGAGAAACAGACAAAGATGACTATAAAGGAAGAGGAGCAAATCTGAAAAGGATGATAAATTTGGTTTGAAACATTTTTGCTCTTGTTGCTGAGACAGATCTAGTAGGTATTCGGCTCAGAGCTGGATGCATGAGTATGAAGTAATTTTCTGAACCAACTGTTGGCTAAAGGATATAAATATAGGGCTGGACGCAGTGGCTCACGCCTGTAGCTTAGCACTCTGGGAGGCTGAGGCAGGTGGATTGCTTCAGCTCATGAATTCAAGACCAGCCTGAGCAAAAGTGAGACCCCCATCTCTAAAAAATAGCTGGGTGTTGAAGCGGGTGCCTATATTCCCAGCTACTCAGGAGGCTGAGGCAAGCGAATTGCTTGAGCCTAAGAGTTTCAGGTTGCTGCGAGCTGTGATGCCATTGCACTCTACCCAGGGCCACAAAGTGAAACTCTGTCTCAAAAAAAAAAAAAAAAAACAACAAAGAGATATAAACGTTTATAATTCTACTGTCTAAAAACGATGCCACTAGCAGTGAATGAGCATAATTCGCAACTATTTTAAGGCAATTTTAAAAAAGAATATTAAAGAAAAATTATAATTAGGTATAAGTCACTTTTAAGAAGAAAAGAATTTTTGCCCTTGATATATGGAAAAATCCTACTATCCTTTCAAAGCAATTTTGCAACTCTTTCTAAAATAGCCATCATAGCTGTCATTGTGTAGGCCTGACAATTAAGTTTGTGAAATCATCCTGGAAAAAGGGCTTTAAAGGGTGGACCAGGCACTGGCCATGGTGCACAGCTTCCCAAGGGGAGTACTTTGAAGGTGCCTGTAGTGACATTCAGCAATGAGGTATGTGGTAATTTTTCTAGGATGAGTTTGAGAACTTGTCTGACCTTGTTCATGATTTAAGATGAGTGGAAATAACAAAGTATAGAAGTTGACCTTACCATGACCCCAGGTGCTATACAAACAAAAAGACAGCTCCTTACTTATTTTAAATTACAGGTACTTCTAATTACTCTACTTACATATTTATCCTTTCAAAATCACTTATTTTTTACCCTAAGGGAAATTTTTAAAATGCAGCTGTAATAGGATCTCTTAAGAAATGGACCTAGCAGTTACAGGCGTGCTGCCTGATACTCAGTTAAATAAGATATAACTGTTAACAACAGCCTGTGATGAACAAGAAGTTTCACCGTAGGGAAATCATGTTCTTGTTGCCACAGCTTTCATCCAGGGTTACACCCTACGCAGGTATTTGGGAGTCACTCAATCACATGATTTTCTCCACCTGATTTTAGTGATAAAATGCCTTATATAAGCTGTATGTGTGTACCTGGTGCATGTCCTGAGGAGAGAGTTCAGTTCCCTGGCTTTAGACACATGAGCACTTGTTTCCCTGCGCTGGCTCCTTAGGCAAGCCCATTAACCACATGTGAACCAGGGAGTTCTCTCACTGGGCAACATTATCAGAATGACAATACATCAGCCCAAGGCCAAGACGAAAAACCTCAAAACTGATAATTCTCAGTTAATTTTTCTTCATTGATATGCTCAGGGAGGATTCTGATTTAGGGATACTCAATCTTAAAAATTAGCTTGTCATGGGATTTACTAACCTTTTGTATGCTTATAATGTCTTGGGTGTTCCTTATTTTGAATTTTTACAGCACTAGATGAAATGTCATGTGACCTACCATCTTCAAAATCACCACATCCAAACCTATAGTTCATACGTTGACCAATTATGCTCACATTGGGTGTTGTAATCCCTATAAAATAAAATAAATATTTATTTGAATGATTTAGGGAATATACATATCCCCTCTAAACCTACTTTATCTTGTAACCTTTTAAAAAGTAACATATTAGAAATTATATTATAGAAATTTTTAAAGTTCTGTCTTATTTAAAATTATGTAATACATTTTATCTTACTAACAGATAGGAACATTTATTATAAACTGCCCAGCACAATGGCTCATGCCTATAATCTCAGCACTCGGGAGACTGAGGCAGAAGGATTGCTTAAACACAGGAATTTGAGACCAGCCTGTGCAACATAATGAGACCCTGACTCTAAAAAAAAAACAACAAAAAACAAAAAACAAAAAAACATTAGCCATTTGTGGTGGCCCACACCTATCATCCCAGCCTCTTAGGAGGTTGAGACTAAAAGATAGCTTGAACCCAGAAGTTAGAGGCTGCAGTGAACTATGGTCATGCCACTGCACTCCAACCTGGGCAACACAAACATATATTATAAATGATACTACAACATTTCATGAAACAGTGTACTACAAAATACAGCATATGAAGGAGATAATCAATTTTAAAATGTATGCTTAAAAAACATTGGTTTGGCGCCCATAGCTCAGCGATTAGGGTGCAGGCCACATACACCAAGATTGGCAGGTTCAAACCCCACCTGGACCTGCTAAACAACAATGACAATTTCAACAAAAAAATAGCTGGGCATTGTGGTGGGTTCCTGTAGTCTGAGATACTTGGGAGGCTAAGACAAAAGAATCGCTTAAGCCCAAGACTTGGAGGTTGCTGTGAGCTGTGATGTCACGGCAATCTACTGACGGCGACATAGGAAGACTCTGTTTCAAAAAACCCAAAGATGTATTTTAATAAAAACAAGGTGGTGGAGAGAGGAGTGGCTTGTAGCAGTGGGGCTAGAAAGGACTGTAAAGACCTTTCTAGAGAAAAGATTTAAATTTCTCGAAGTAACAGACAGCTTTCTAAATTCTTAGTTTTGACAGTTAATTCATAAAGTAAGACTCATAAAGATACTGGCTTTGGGTGGAAATGTTTTCCATTTTATCAAAAGTTGACACTAATCCAATGCTATTAGAAAAAGATTCCCATTCAGGAAATATAGCACAATTTGCTGTAATAGGTAGTAGTAGAATATATGTGGAAACTTTTACTGGAAATACTGTATAATTTTTTTTTTTTTTTTGAGTCTCACTTTGTTGCCCTCAGTAGAGTGCCATGACATCTTAGCTCACAGCAACCTTTAACTCTTGGGCTCAAGCGATTCTCTTGTCTCAGCCTCCCAAGTAGCTGGGACAGATGCCTACTACAATGCCCATCTATATTTAGAGATGAGGTCCTGCTCTGGCTCAGGCTGATCTCAAACCTGTGAGCTCAGGCAATCCATCCGCTTCAGCCTCCCACAGTACTGGGATTATAGGTGTGAGCCATCATGCCCGGCTGGTATAATTTTTATGTAATGGTTATTTTTGTTTTTATTTTCAGATAGAGCATTGCCATTTTTATGTTTTGCCAAAAAAAATAATAAACTTGAAACAAACCCAAATATATAAAATCCTAAATCATTAGGAACTTAGTTTGAGAATGTTTAATTTAATTAACCTTGAATAATAGTAGTGGGAAGTAGTAGACCAAACCTGATCCTAGAAATACTTAAGCTACTTATTAAAAACATAAATTTCTAATGATGAAGATGAATTCAAGAGCTATGAGAGAAGGGCAGAATCTAAGGTGTTTTATGCACCCAAAGTGCTTCTTAGGTTTAGGCAAGTTTGAGAAACACTGAATATTCCATATACAAGTATGAACTATTATAAAATCACTCTACTGAAACTTAAAATGACTCCCAAGGTCACACAACTAGGGTTAGAATGCAATTCAAATCTAGGTTTTCTAAATCTACTCTTTTCTATTTCTAAAGATGTTCTTTTTTCTTTCTTTTTTTGAGACACAGTGTCACTTTGTCACCATTGGTAGAGTGCCGATGGAGTGCTGTGGTACTACAGCTCATAGCAAACTCAAACTTTTGGGCTCAAGTGATTCTCTTGCCTCAGTCTCCCAAGTAGCTGGGACTACAGAAACCAGCCACAACATCTGGCTATTTTTAGAGATGAGGTCTTATACTTGCTCAGGCTGGTCTCGAACCTGTGAGCTCAGGCAATATACTTGCTTCAGCCTCCCATTGTGGTAGGATTACAGGTGTGAGCCACCACACCCAGCCTCTATTCCAAAAGAGGGGTCTATTTTTACAAACTATAATATACAACCTAGCAATCAGATGTTTCTTTAAACTTATATAAATACTTATAAAATTACAAATAGATTTATTAGCATGATCAACCTTAAAAAGGATTAAGAGTGGGCGGTGCCTGTGGCTCAGTGAGTAGGGGGCCGGCCCCATATACCGAGGGTAGTGGGTTCAAACCCAGCCCCGGCAAACTGCAACAAAAAAATAGCCGGGTGTTGTGGCGGGTGCCTATAGTCCCAGATACTCGGAGGCTGAGGCAGGAGAATCACCTAAGCCCAAGAGCTGAAGGTTGCTGTGAGCTGTGATGCCACTGCACTCTACCCAGTGTGACAAAGTGAGACTCTGCCTCTAAAAAAAAAAAAGGATTAAGGGTAAGTTTATGTATTTCTTTGGTATCTCTCCCCTTAGGGCAGCGGTTCTCAACCTATTGGTCGCAACCCCTTTGTAACAATGAAAATACATCCTGCATATCAGATATTTAATTACGATTCATAACAGCAGCAAAATTACAGTTATGAAGTAGCAACGAAAATAATTTTATGGTTGGGGGGGTCACCCCAATATGAGGAACTGCATTAAAGGGTCGCAGCATGAGGAAGGTTGAGAACCACTGCTTTAGGGGAACAAATACATACTGAGTGCCCACTATGAACTGGGTGCTTCATATATGTCATATACTTAAATCTTCATTACCTTTCTCGATCAGGTAACTAAGTTCCAAAGCAGTTAAGTAACTTTTATACAGTGTGAATACTATTATTAAATATCAAACTGGAATTCCAGCTGGGGTCTTTCAGACTCCAAAGCACACACTGTCTTCATGTGCCTAGTAGACTAGCCATCTCTTTGTTAGTATTAGTTCTGTGCAAGCCAGTATACCAGGCATATTCATGATGTGGCAGCCACATGGTAGGTACCCAGAGTTGAAGAAAAGTAAAATAATTGCAATACAGTGATGAAAAATGTCAATGCAAAGTGCAATAGTATTACAAAAGAGATAATCTTGTTTGTGAATTAGGGAAGGTTTCCTAGAGGAAGTAAATAAGTAGTTTTCAGAGTTGCATAATGTGTGGTAGGGGTTCTAGATTTCAATTAGAAAAAACAGTATGTGCAATTACAGAGATAGTGCTGAGATGGTACTGAAAGTGGTCTAATTTAACCGGAACATATGGATACAAAGAGGGAAGTAAAATACGAGGCCAGAGAAGCAGACAGGGGGAAAGACTTCCAACTTGGGTCTTCCCCTTTGCCAGAAGCTCTACTGCTTTTTTACTCCTTCTGTATTCCTTTCTTTCTAATAAAATTGTATCTTAAAAAAAAAAAAGTAGGCAGGGACCAGATCATGGGAAGATGTCCCGAATGAATTTAGGCTGGCCAATAGAGTCAGAATTGCGTTGTGGAGATTAGAATCTAAGTGAATGATATTGAAGATGGGGAGAAAACTTAGGAGGCTAAGTAGATAAGAAATGAGGAAGAATATGAACTAAAGCCATAGTAACGGGAATTAAAAAGAGGGGGTGAAGTTAAGACATTTAATAGCAACACATCAAAAATCTTAGAAAACAATCACGCAGATATATAGCTTTTTAGGAAAGTAAATATAATCTAAAGTAGCCTTAAAATAGGACTTTTATACTGAGAGCATGTGAAAATGAAGTATCATATCCCAATGTGTAACCATTCACTCACAATTCAATGTAGTTTTATTAATCATAAAGAAGAATCAATGTAGTTCCCATCTTAAAAAGATCACAGTGTAAATATTTTTCTAAATGATTACTAATAACTGAATTTATTTTCTGAGAAGTGATATTATAAAATTAGTGGTATTATAAAATCCAGGTTAGTTCCCAAAAATTCATAACACAAGATACACATGAAATTAACTAGTAGTTAAATATTGTTTTTAAAGGAAATTGCCTTGTGATGCCCAGTGGTTCCCAAAATATGCTGCACATTAGAATCATCTGTGAAGTTTTCAAAACCCTGAAAGCCAGGTTACACTGGATGTGGGAGCCAAGCATAGGTATACTATGGGGTTAAAAGGAGATAAAAGATTTCAGGTCAACAAAAATTTTTTTTCTTCCAAAAATAATGTAATATTTATTCTTATCAAAATGGCCTTTTAAGAAGTTAAAAAATGATTAGTCCTAATTAGTAACTACAAAACTGGAAAATCTGTTATCATTATTGGCATCATATAAAAATTAATTTTTTATAAATTATATTTATAAATAGTTACAGAATACCTGTACTGGGGATATGTTCAGCAACATGAGAGTTTTTATTCTTTGCAGAAGAAAGTCTTGTTGGACAAGGTTTTGATCCAAATGTTGGAAATATGTCTGACCTACAATGAAACAAAGTAATTTCAAAATAAACATGAAGGTTCAGAGTTCTGCAACAGTCATATCATACATCCTCTTTTTATTAACTCAATAAAACTTTGGTAAGACAGAGAGAAGTATGAAAAACTATGGCTAAATGGTAGTCTTTTTTTTTTTTTTGAGACAGAGCCTCAAGCTGTCACCCTAGGTAGAGTGCTGTGGCATCACAGCTCATAGCAACCTCCAACTCCTGGGCTCAAGAGAATTCTCCTGTCACCGCCTCCCAAGCAGCTGGGATTACAGGTGCCTGCCATAATGCCCGGCTATTTTTGGTTGCAGCCATCATTGTTGTTTGGCGAGCCTGGGCTGGATTTGAACCCGCCAGCTCAGGTGTATGTGGCTGGTGCCTTAGCTGCTTGAGCCACAGGTGCCGAGCCCTAACTGGTATTCTTAATTCATCTTTTGAACTTCCAACCTTTTTAACATATGGCCAATTACTAATTATTCATGAGAGTATCACCATGAGAAATGATTCTCTGATTTATACCATATAATCCTTTGGGGAGTGTAAAAAAAAAAAATTCAAAAGAATTCATTCCAAAACCAAATCAAATGATTCATAATTATCTAACATATTACATATGTAGAATGTGTTAATATGTAACACAACAATAGAGACTTAACTATAGTCTAAATTAAAGAGATCAGCAATAGGGCAGCGCCTGTGGCTCAAAGGGGTAGGGTGCTGGTGGCCCCATATGATGGAGGTGGAGGGTTCAAACCTAGCCCCCGCCAAAAACTCAAAAAAAAAAAAAAAAAAAAAAAGAAAGAAAAAAAGAGAGATTAGCAACAAGTGTGTCTGGCAAATGACACTTTCTTTTTAGATTATTCTTTGCTATACTTTCTTGACATCATAAAAGCTCACAGGCCTTGTTTCATAATGAAAGCAAACTAAGCGACATTAAATCTGAGTGTCATGCAGCTGTTTTAAATCAACATGTGGTATAATGCCAATAAGTCAGTGAGCTATAACGAAGGGATTTTACAAAGTACAATTCTTAGTTGGGTAGGCCTATTTGTCAATGAGCCCAGGGAGAAATCACTGTTAACTATTTTGAAAGAGTAATTTCTCTAGATTACAGTAAATTTGCATTTTTACTTCATGTATTTGACTTGGATGAAAGAAAAACCTTTGTCTCTAGAGTGGCTGTCAACAATTTTTCCTCCCAGCCCACCTAAGGATAAAAGCCCAGTGGCTTCCTTTGGCCCTGGATCTCAAGGCAGAATATAATCTGATCAAGAATTGTTCTAACCTGTTAAACATAAATGTGAAAACCCCCCATTCACTGAAGTTACCTTCAGGCTATAAATGAGGCTATAGGAAGTCCAAGTTCTCACTGAATTCAGTATCTGAAGAGAATAACTCCGTAAGACAATATAGAAAATAGTGAACGCTGTTAAACATAAAATGAACTTATTTGGGTGGCACCCATAGCTCAGTGGGTAGGGTGCCAGCCACATACACCAAGGCTGGCAGGTTCGAGCCCAGCCCAGGCCAACTAAAACAATGAGAACTGCAACAACAACAAAAATAGCCGGGCATTGTGGCAGGCACCTATAGTCTGAGTTACCTGGGAGGCTTAGACAAGAGAATCACTTAAGCCCAAGAGTTAGAGGTTGCTGTGTAGCTATGATGCTACAGCACTCTACCCAGGGTGACAACTTGAGACTCTGCCTCAAAAAAAAAAAAAAAAAAATTATATATATATATAGTATATTTCTACCAAGGTAATTACAACAAAGTAATTGTTGTAAGAAAAAATTTCCAAGTGTAAAATAGGCTGCTTTTTTTTTTTTTTTTTTGAGATAGTCTTACTCTGTTACCCCAGGCTAGAATGTTGTGAAATCATAACTCAAAAAACCTCAAATGTCTGAACTCTAACAGCCAGGCAAGGTGGCTCATGCCTGTATTCCTAGCATTCTTGGAGGACAAGATGGGTGGATTGTCTGAGCTCAGTAGTTGGAGATCAGCCTGAGCCAGAGCCAGAGCGAGACCTCGTCTCTAAAAATGAAACGGTGTTATGGCAGACACCTATGGTCTTAGCTACTTGGGAGGCTGAGGCAAGAGAATCGCTTGAGCCCAAGAGTTTAAGGTTGCTGTGATGCCATGGCACTCTACCAAGGGCAACAAAGTGAGACTCTGTCTCAAACAAAGAAAACAAAAATAAAAAAAACTCCTGGGCTCAAGCTATCCTCTTGCCTCAGCCTCCTGAGTAGCTGGGACCGTAGAACCTCGCCACAATGCCTGACTTATTTTTCTATTTTTAGTAGAGATGGTGTCTTCCTCTTGCTCAGGCTGATATCAAACTCCTGAGCTCAAGCAATCCACTTGCCTTGGCCCCCAGAGTGCTAGGATTATAGGTGTAAGCCACTGCACCAGGCTAACAGACTGCTATTTTAAGTTAAAAATGTGGAAGAGCAAATTATGGGCTGAGACAAACTTCTAAGAATGGGACACAAAAATTCATTTTAATTCCACAAATTGCTGAAATAAAAACCTTTTGTATTCAAGTTACTACACTACCACCTCTCCTGAAATCTCTACCTATGTTTCTTAGAAATTCCAATTCACTAAAGTGAAATTAATTTTAATTAGAAAAAATTTACTTCTAATTAAGAAAAATAAAATTAAAAAGACCAAATGACACCAAATGTTAGCAAGAATATTAAACAACCAGAACTCTCAATCATTTTGGGAAATTGTTTAGCAGTTACTTAAGTTAAATATACATCTACTCTATATCCCTTAGCAATTAGATCCCTAGGTTTTTGTCCAAAGGAAGAGATTCCTCAAAATCCTACAATAGGGTTAGAGAGATGCCTAGAAATCAGGGTAGACTCTCCTAGAGGTTTAGTGAGGTTAAGGTTTAAGACTTAGAAGTTACAGAGGTAATCTAGAAAAGCTGCTCTAATTGCTATGCTAGAAAATAATTTTCTGTTGGTGTGGAGTGGCCAGGAATCTTGATTTCGGCACTATTACTGTAGAGAGACTCCTGAGAAGGCTATGGGAACTATGGGATAGAGTCCTGAGCTTATTATTATTATTATTTTTTGAGACAAGAGCCTCAAGTTGTCACCCTGGGTAGAGTGCAGTGATATCACAGCTCACAGCAACCTCAAACTCGTAGGCTTAAGCGATTCTATTGCCTCAGCCTCCCAAGCAGCTGGGATTATAGGAGCCCGCCACAACGCCCTGCTCTTCTGTTGCAGTAGTTATCATAGCTGTTTGGCAGGCCCGGGCTGGATTCAAACCTGCCAGCTCCGCTGTATGTGGCTGGCACCCTAGCCGCTGAGCTACAGGCACAAAGCCAGTAAAACAACTTTTCATCTAAAAAAGAAAAAAAAAAAAAAAAAATGACATAAAAAATAATGGGATAATAGTCACATGGACCTTATTCATAAATCAGTGCTAAGTTTAAAGTGAAAGCAGTAAAATGTGTATTAGCTATTGGTAAACTGACAAAAGGGTCAGTGATCCAGAAAAGAGCTAAAGGACAAAGAATACTAGGATAAATTTCAGAAAGAACTGTGACTTTAAGAATAGTAGGTTTATGTTAATTTAGGAACTCTTGGTCACAGTTGGCATTGTGTTTTCTCTTACCATCCATACCCCAAACCAAAAACTAGTAAAGTAATATCTGTAAACTTTTCTACTTTCAAATGTATTTTAACATCTTAAAAAACAAAAAATACATGGTTTTAAGTTTTTTCCAAATATGCTATCAAGGCCTTAGTTCACCAATTACAGATGAGCACTCATTAAACATGCAAAAAAAAAAAAAATACATTATTCTCTTCCCCTGGGGAGTTGTAGACAGAGATGATGTCAGTGATTCTTGACTGTAAACTCCACTTTCACTGTAAGAGCTGATGTTCGGAGAGGAAGACCGAGATGGGGAATCCATAGTCAAGTCAAGCTTCATTGCAGAATCAGGGCTTTCAAGATCAGAAGTACTGCCACTGAGTTTAGCTCTTTTCTTAGCTGCACTGTTACGAAGAGACCTAAGAGAGCTCTGCATCTAAGAAAAAAATGAAAATAATTAATTTTATGACATACATTCTTTACATTAGTAAAAGTTACCCTTAGATTTTGAATTCCAATAACTATGCCTAACAGTATCCTCCTGTATTGATTAATAATTATATAAAACAAAAACACTCCCTAACCCTGTATTAACAAGATGAATGCTAATATATATGTATACAAAATAAATATACAGATTTCATCACCAGGGTATTAATAAACAATGTATTAGATTGTAAGCTCCTTAAGAAGAAAAAAACTCAGCTATTATAATTCACCATGGTATTTTGAGCACTGGACACAATAACTAAATATACTGAATTCAATTAATCATTGAATCAGATGATAGATATCAGAGTTGAATTCGAGAGGTACAACTAGTCTTGGATCACTGGTGTGCTAATGTGGCTCCTTAGAAGTTCAAGGAGGGGCTCAGCGCCAGTGGCTCAGTGGTTAGGGCGCTGGCCACACTCAACCAGGGCTGGTGGGTTTGAACCCGGCCCAGGCCAGCTAAACAATAATAACTACAACAAAAAAATAGCCGGTTGTTATGACAGGCACCTATAATCCCAGCTACTTGGGAGGCTGAGGCAAGAGAATTGCTTAAGCCCAACAGTTTGAGGTTGCTGTGAGCTGTGATGCCAAAGCACTCTATTGAGGGCCACATAATGAGACTCTGTCTTGAAAAGAAAAAAAAAGTTGTTCCAGGAGAATGTTAACAAAAAGTAAACTGAGTTTTCTAAAGTTTGACACACACATCAAGCTTGCAACTGTTACACAGTTCAGAGAATAACAAAATCATGAGTTGCACACAACTTCTGAAAACAAATGTTTTTAGAACTGTAGAATAAAAATTGTTATTACAAACTAACATATTAAGTTTGGGAATAGAACTTTGTACAAATTAGTGGCCATCAACATCTATATAAACTGCTCTGTCTGAATTTCAATTATTCATAAAGTTTAGCATTTAATGAAAGCATCTGTCCTCTATTAATGAAAATGTCCATCAACTTCTGTTCTTTTCTTTCTTTCTTTCTTTTTTTTTTGAGACAGAGTCTCAAGTTGTTGCCCTGGGTAGAATGCCATGGCGTCACAGCTCACAGCAACCTTAAACTCTTGGCCTTAAGTGATTCTCTTGCCTCAGCCTCCCAAGTAGCTGGGACTACAGGCGCCCACCACAACGCCTGGCTACCATTTACGTATTTAATGTACAACATATTTTAAGGCCTTATACCAGGCAAACTGAAATGGAGGGAGGCATCTATGGAAACAATCTTCTGAAACCAAAGTAATACAGCAACCACATTCCTTCTCTGACGTAATTAGTATGTACAGAGTTTTTATACAGACAACACATTTTTATAGCATAAACAGAGTGATTGAGTATTAAAAGATAAACATCCAATATGATCTCAATTTCATAAAGATAAACAAATTTGCACATATGAACCAAGGACAGGCTCAGGCATGTTTGCTGTAGCAATGTTTGCAATGGTAAAAGATAGGTAAAAAAGTCAAAATCCATTATGTGAATATATCATAAATTAATGCATAAAAATAATAAATTAGTACAAAAGGCACAGAAACCCATAAAACATGAATTAATGAGAATAGTTCTTCAATTCTTCAATATTCTCAACAATTCTTCAATAGTTTTTCTTTTCTTTTTTTTTGAGACAGAACCTCAAGCTATCCTCTGGGTAAAGTGCCGTGGCATCACAGCTCACAGCAACCTCCAACTCCTGGGCTCAAGCGATTCTCCTGCCTCCGCCTCCCAAGTAGTTGGGACCACTGGCATCCGCCACAATGCCCGACTATTTTTTGGTTGCAGCCGTCATTGTTGTTTGGCAGGCCTGGGCTGGCTTCGAACCCACCAGCTCAGGTGTACATGGCTGGCACCTTAGCCGTTTGAGCCATAGGAGCTGAGCTTCAATAGTTTTTCAATAGACAGTCTCTATTGAAGGAGAAAAAAAGGATTGATATTCCTATTGTTTAAAAAATAGGAAACAAGACAAATTGCTCACTGGTAAGGGTCAGTACATGAATGTATTGCTATTAGTTATACTTTTTTTTTTCAGACAGAGTTTCACCATGTTGCCCTCAGTAGAGTGCTATGGTGTCACAGTTCACAGTAACCTCAAACTCTTGGGCTTAAGCAATTCTCGTCTCAGCCTCCCAAGTACCTAAGACTGCAGGCACCCACCACAGTGCCCAGCTATTTTTTTTTTTTCCAGACAGAGTTTCACTATGTCATCCTTGATAGAGTGCTATGACATCACAGCTCACGGCAACCTCAAACTCTTGAGCTTACACGATTCTCTTGCCTCAGCCTCCCACGCAGCTGGGACTACAGGCACCTGCCACAATGCCCGGCAATGTTTTGCTGCAGTTGTCATTGTTGTTTTAGCTGGCCCGGGCCAGGTTCGAACCCGACAGCCTTGATGTATATGGCTGGCGCCATAACCACTGTGCTACAGGCTCCAAGCCCCAGCTGTTTTTTTTGTTGCAGTTGTCATTGTTGTTTAGCTGGCCTGGGCTGTGGGCTGGGTTCAAATGTGCCAGCCTCAGTGTATGTAGCCGGCGCCCTACCAACTGAGCTAAGGGCGTCGCCTATTAGTTATACTTTTCATTTAAAAAGGAAATAATGTATGAATAGAAAAACTACTAGAAAGAAAACATAAGAGTATTAATAGTATATTATTCTGGATAGTGGGATGTATTATGATGAATTTCCCTCCTAATAATTCATGGCATTGTCCACATCTCCTATAATGAACATGAAATCATTTTATAAATAATAAATGTTATAGAATAAAAAGTACTCGGCTTTTCTTTATATACCAATTGTAACATTATAGAAAATTATAAATAGTTTTGAATTATTAAAAATATTTCATTCTAACCTCTTCTTGATCCAAATCTTTATCCCTGAAATTTAATTCTGAAAGATCAATTGTAAGACTATCTTTTTCACGATTCCAAATATCAGCAGGCTCTTTCTTTTTGTGTCCCACTGTGCTTAAATCAGCTTTATCGGGCAAAAGGCTTATTCCTCTTGGTATGGGAGGGACAGGCTTTGTCCCATTTAGGCCTCGTCGGGAAGATGGTGATCGCACCAAAGCAGGTGTAAGTTGAACTGGTGGTTTTTCTTGACAATCTTCTCCTGCATGAAAAAATACATATTTCACTTTTTCCTTAATTGCTTTTTAATTTCAGAGAAGAAGAGTAAATAATAGTCATAAGTGTTTGGAATACAGCATATTTAAATAAAAAGAGCACATTATCTTTTATTAGAAATAAAGATTACTATTTAAAATGAGGAGAAATAAAAATATGCCTATCAGTATATAACAAAAATGTGCCACACAAAATCCTTTCGTATTATATGAAAATATATGCAAAGTTAAGTTTTTATTATTTATCTTCATAAATATAATCATGAGTAATATTTGCTGTGTAAAGTCCATAATAAGTTAGAAGGGCTACTTTACTGTCTTAATTGTATAAGCAATATCTGAATGAGTACTATATGCAAAGCAGTAATACTGAGCAGTAGGAAGGACAAGCTAAACAAAGTCTCATCTTGATTGATGTTGTAGAAAAGACTAGCAAGGTAGGAAATTAATAGAAAGAAATGAAGGTTCAATGCTAACAGAAAGTAATAAAATTGAATGAATATGCAATACATTCATCATTGGTGTTGTAGGGTAGTTTTAAGGGAAAACATCTTAGCTCAGTGTGGAGTCAGCTCGTAGATCTGTGAGACCCTAAAGTTGACAGTGTCTTTGTACCCCAGAGGCTGTGCCAGGTGGCTCTGCGACCGTCATCATGCCACAAAATGAATATATTGAATTACATCGTAAACGCTATGGATATCACTTGGATTACCATGAGAAAAAGAGAAAAAAAGAAAGTTGAGAGGCTCATGAACAGTCAAAGAAGGCAAAGATGATGATTGGTCTGAAGGCTAAGCTCTACCATAAACAGCGCCATGCTCAGAAAATACAAATGAAAAAGACTATCAAGATGCATGAAAAGAGAAACACTAAACAAAAGAATGACGAAAAGACTCCACAGGGAGCAGTACTTGCCTATCTGTTGGACAGAGAGGGACAGTCCCAAGCCAAAGTACTCTCCAATATGATTAAACAAAAACAGAAAAGAGAAAGCTGGGGCGGCACCTGTGGCTCAAAGCAGTAGGGCACTGGCTCCATAGACAGGAGGTGGTGGGTTCAAACCCAGCCCCGGCCAAAAACTGCAAAAAAAAAAAAAAAAAGAAGGAAAATGGGAAGTCCCTCTGCCCAAAGTTCGTGCCCAGCGAGAAACAGAAGTATTAAAAGTTATTCGAAAAGGAAAGAGAAAGAAGAAGGCATGGAAGAGGATGGTTACTGAAGTCTGCTTTGTTGGAGATGACTTTATGAGAAAACCACCTAAATATGAAAGATTCATCAAGCCAATGGGCTTGCGTTTCAAGAAGGCCCATGTAACACATCCTGAACTGAAAGCTACCTTTTGCCTGCCAATACTTGGTGTAAAGAAGAATCCTTCATCCCCATTATATGCAACTTTGGGTGTTACTACCAAAGGGACTGTCATTGAGGTCAATGTGACTGAGCTGGGCTTTGTGACACAAGGGGGGAAGGTTATTTGGGGGAAATAGACCCAGGTTACCAACAATCCTGAAAACGATGGATGCATAAATGCAGTCTTACTGGTTTCATAACCATTTCACACCAGTAACTTCTTGTTGAAGATTACATGACAATTGAGAAAACCAGCATTACTGTGATGTTTCTGAATGCTACCAAACAGCCTTACATGTCTGCAGTCATTAAAAGAACTATTTATTAAATT
>CAUYPK010024418.1:0-11106 GCA_963574355.1 Loris lydekkerianus
CCCTGCACTTTCTTCTAGTATTTTTATAGTTTCATGTCTTAAGTTTAAATCTTTAATCCAGTGAGAGTCTATCTTAGTTAATGGTGAAAGGTGTGGGTCCAGTTTCAGTCTTCTGCAGGTTGCCAGCCAGTTCACCCAGCACAATTTGTTAAATAGGGAATGTTTTTAGCAGGTGAATGCTCCTCAGCTGCTCCGTTAGTCCCAACAGGAGCTTCTGAAGTGTGGACACCATGGCTCACAAAGGATCTCTGGGCCTCCTTGGCACAGCTGTTTTCAGGCACTTTTGTCAAGTTGAGTAATGGTAAGTGTGAAGGTTTTAAAAGGTCATCTATAACTGCAAAGAACTGAACTGCTGTCATATTGCAAAACAACAGGTGGGTGAGACAGATGACTATATTTTCATATTTCAACTCCTGGAAACTTTTCTATTCCAAAAGTTTACACGTGCAAATGTGTAAAACCCTGAAGAAGTCTTCAAAGTGCTTTGGAAAGGCAAGGCCCTTGGTATGCTGAGTCCCCCAGGTGCCTCTTAAGCCATCTGGGTAAGAGCTCAGTGGAAATCTAGGTGTGACTAACACAGTCTTGCAACCTTTGTCTGAGTAGATTTTCTCATCTTTGGGGAAAAACATCATTTTGTCTGCCACTCTTGTTACTCCATCTTTATCTGTTGCAGAGCTGTGGGCCTTCATTTCAGCCCTTAGACACATCTTCATGTGTCTGTACTTCAGGGGCAGGAAGGGGATGAAATAATAGATGAGGTTTTTGTTGATCCATCCACTGCACCACAGGCCACTGTGTTTATTATTGAAGACCCTGACAGATAGCACAGGTTCTAGGTCCTTCAGCTGAATGTTCTTCCTCTTTCTTTCTGAGAAAGATGAAGGTGAATAACTTTGCAGTAAGACACTCCATCTACCTGCTTGTAGTAGTCTCGAAATGGCTTCATTACATCGATGATCCCGGGATGCAATTTATCCATCTTGTTGAATTTGTGGATTTGTCATAGATGGCCTCTCTTAATTTAAGGAATGTCCCACCTGTGCCAATTTCCTTAAGTGTTGTTTTTTTTTAATCAAAAAAGGGTGCTGAATTTTGTTAAATTCTTTTTCTGCATGGATTGAGAGGATCATATGGTCTTTGTTTTTACTTTTGTCTATGTGGTGTATTATGTTTGTTGATTTTTATTTCAGATTAATATGAGGGTGTAAACAATTAGATTACAATGTTTGGGTTTGTTAGGTAAGGTCTGCGTTGTAGTTGTGTCCTTCACCTAGGAGGTGTGCCATATACCTTTACATTGTGCCCATTAGGTGGGAGCACACCCATCCTCCTCCCTCCTCTCCTCTCCCTCCCCATTTCTGCCCTCCTACCAACTTGGATTAAATTGAGTTTTTCTCTTGTGTGGGTATGTTATTAGTTTGTCTACTGGCTTCATGTTAGTACTGGTGAATTCATGATGAATTTTTCTGATGTGTATCTGACTTCTGTTTGCTAAGATTTTATTGGGTATTTTTGTATTTATTAAAAATATTGCTCTATAGTTTTCTTTTGTTGTTGTTGTTGTTGTTGTGTCCTTTCCTTGCTTTGGTATCAGGGTGATATTTGCTTCATAAAAGGAATTGGGAGGATTCCTTCTTTCTCAATGTTATGAAATAGATTTTGCAATGTAAGTACAAGCTCTTCTTTGAAGATTTGGTAGAATTCTGGTGTGAAATCATTTAGTCAGAGACTGTTTTTTTAGAAGTCCTTTTTATTGTTGTTTCCATTTTGGTGCTTGATACTGGTGCGTTCAAGAGTTCTGTTTCTTCCCTGCTGAGTCTAGGGAGGTAGTGTGATTCTAGGAATTTGTCCATTTTCTTGATGTTTTCAAATTTCTGGGCATAGAGATTTTTGTAGTATTCTGTAATGATATTTTGTATTTCCATAGTATCTATTATTATTTCCTCTTTTTCATTTCTGATTGAGCTTATTAGATATTTTGTCTTACTTTTTTTTGCTTTTGGTTAATCTTGTCCAAAGGCTTGTTAGTTCTGTTTATCTTTTCAAAGAACCAGCTTTTTACTTTGTGAATCTTATGAATGCTTCTTTTGTTTTCGATTGTGTTTAATTCTGATCTGATTTCGGTTGGGTCTTTCCTTCTGCTGGGTTTGGGATTGGGTTGCTCTTCTTTTTTCAGTCCCTTGAGGTGATTTATTAGATTGTGGATTTTTGCTCTTTCTGATTTCTGAATGTGGGCATTTAAGGCAATGATTTCCCTCTCAGGACTGTTTCTGCACTATCCTACAAGTTTTCATAGTTTGTGACCTCATTGTCATTTTGTTCAAGGAATCTGTTGATTTCTATCTTTATTTCTTCCTTGACCCAGCTATCACTCAGCAGTAAGTTGTTTAGTTTCCATGCTGTGGTGTTGGGATGAGTGTTTGTGTTGAAATTGATTTCTACTTTTATTCTATTGTTTTATGTAATGATACATGGAATAATTTCTATTTTTTTAAATTTGTTGAGGCTTGTTTTGTAATGTAGGATATGATCAATCTTGAAGAGTGATCCATGAGCTGATGGGAATAACACAATATTCAGTAGTATTGGGGCAAAATGTTCTGTACATTCTGTTAAACCCATTTATTCTAGGGCTATATTTAAGTCCAAATTTTCTTTGTCTAATTTCTGCTTGGAGGGTCTGTCTATTTTTGTCAGTGGCATGCCCAGCTATTATGATGTTGTTATTTATCATTTTGTTTAGACCAAGTAGAATTTGCCCTATAAATGGGGAGTGCCTAAGTTGAGTGAATAAATAGGATATGTCTTCTTATTGAATTTTTCCATTCACCATTATGTAATGTTTGTCTTTGTCTTTCTTTTACTTTTGTTGCTTTAAAGTCAATGGTATCTGTAATAAGAATTGCAACTCCCTCTTTCTTTTTGTTTTCATTTGCATGAAATATTGTTTCCCAATCTTTTACCCTGCATCTTGATTTGTTCTTGGGGTTATCTGGATTTTTTGAAGACAGCAGATACTTGATTTTTTTTTTTTTTTTTAATCCAATCATCCAGCTTTTGTCTCTTCAGTAATAAGTTCAAGCCATTCACATTTATTGAAAGAATTGATAAGTAGGATGGATTTCTGTTCATCCTGTTTTGTGGGACTTTGTTGCTTTGTTTTATTACTTGGGCTATTGTGGTGACTAGGCTTTGTCCTTTAATTTCTAGGTAGTTTTACTTTGCTTGGAGTCCTTTGTGCAGGTCTGTATATAGTACAGGTTTAAAAACTTGTTGCAGAGCAGGTCTAGTTTTTCCACAAAGTTTGCTTGTTGGAAAAAAATTTCAATTCTCCATTGAATATGAAACTTACTTTTGCGGGATACACAATCCTAGACTGATAGTTACTCTGTTTGAGAAAAATGAAGATAGGAGCCCATTTCCTATGACTTTTAAAGTGTCTTCTGAGAAATCAGCTGTTAATCTGATGGGTTTACCCTTGTATGTCTGCTTGTGTCAGGCTGTTTGTAGAATTCTATCTTTCACTTTAACTTTGGCCAGGTTAATTGCAATGTATCTAGGAGATGCCATGTTTGAATTGAGTTGTCCTGGAGTTTGATATCCATCTGGTAACTATATGTCTGCGTCTCTAGCAATGTCTTGGAACTATACAATGATAAATAACATTGAAACTACAATATCTCCAACTAAAAATTCCATGCTTTTGAAACTCTTCTTTAGGGATGTCCGTAATTCATATGTTTGTATGTTTTGCATAGTCCCATCTCTCTCTAAGTGTTTGCTCTACCTTTGATCTCTTCTCAGGAGTTGTGCACCAAGTTCCAGTTCCAGATAGGGAGCTTCAGGGTCTGTACTGGGATGGGGACTGAGACTCAGTGATTCAAATGAAACCTGGAGTCTGGAAGGAAGGGGGAGCAGGGCCACTCTGTTCTGTTTTATGAAGTCATAGGACCTTCTTGGAGGCAGCTGCCCAAGGGTGGAGGGAGGAGCCAAAACCGGCTTATAGAAGGCCAAACTATGGGACTTTGGGGCTTCTGGGAAGCCTCACCAGGTGGGCCCAAACTGTGTGTCAGCAATCTCAGGGTTAAAGTGATCTTTGTGTCTCTCCTGTGCCCCACTGACATGGGGCCAGTGGGCTGCTATGTTCCTGATGCAATGTGCCCAGATCTGCCTGTGCTTAGTGAAGGAAGTGCTTGGCTATAGGTCATTAGCTCTGGCCTAGAGAAGCCATGAGTCAGTCTGTTCACTCTCCAGCCTATTCCAGAAGGACTAGTGTGGTGTACCCCATAGCTCGGGGGCAAGAAGGGCACCTGTTTTTCCCCTTTGTGTGTTCTTTCTGGCCAGATTAATACAGTATTAAGGTCTGTTCCTGGATTAACCTGGGATGAGATGGTGGGGGGATGTTGATGGCCTTCTAGCAGACTGGATTACACCTTGATCCCCATGTGTCATCTCTGCTTTTGAGCCACTAGTCTCCCCTTTATCTGTTTTCATTGTTGACTTCTGTTTCTTCTTCTCTTTTTTGTTCCTGCTGCCCTGTGCTGTCACTCTGTGCCTTTATATTGCTGTCTCTGAGTAGAGCAATCTAAATGGTGGCAACTGCTTATGCGTCTCCTCACTTTTCCTGGGAGAAGCTGCTAAGAAGGAGCTGCCTCTAGACCACCATGTTGAATCTCCCCTGTATTTTTATTTCTTTTTCTGCTATATCTTATTATGTCATTTACCAATTTCTCTACTGAAATATTATTTTCTTAATCAATTTTAAAATATTTATATAAATAAATGATATGAAGACTTTGCCATATTTTTATGCTTGTTTGCCCTTTAATTTGGGGGTTTTATTTTACACACAGAATCCAATGGAGGATTATACATTGCATACTATTGTTATGTTTCCTACATCTCTTTTAATTTTGATTCTAGAATATTGCCCCCTTTCCTTTTCCCCATAAAATTGAAGTGTGGCAGGGCCCAGTTCTGTTGTCTCGTAGAATGACTCAAATTCAGGCTTTGTTTGGATTTCTTTGAAGTGTTTCTCTATCATGCATATTTCCTGTAAACTGAATGCTAGAACTAAAGAGTTGCATTAGATTCAGGTTAAACATTTTTGGAAAACTTTAGAGGTGATGTTGTATACTTCTTGCATTACATTAAGAGTCATATAAGGACTGATTGCCTCATTCTCAGTGATGTTAAAGACAATCACATAGTGATACTAAAATAAGGAGATTTCAGCTTAATTTCTCCATTATAAAACAATATTTTATAACTTTTTGTCCTTTACAACTAGTAAAGAATTTTGGAGTTGATACTTTGACACTGGATGTAACTATCCAGTTCCCCTTTTCACCTAATGGCTTTAGCTTCCACTGAAGATAGTTGCTTGAATCAATTATTTCATTAGAGTTTACAAAATCACATTTATTATCTGAAATTTTTGCAAAGAAAGGGGCAGTCAACTAGGGTTACTTATTAGGTTACCCTGAAGTACCATTTCTACTAGAAAATGGAAGTACTGTTTCTATTAGAAAGGCAAAATAAGTGGTTACCTCTTAAACTTTAATTACCAATTTTTAGAGCAAGGTTTTAGTGTCCTAGTGGCAATTAAATTTGTTTGCTTTGACTTTCCTTTAAAAATATTATTTTGACCTCATGGATTTTATTTATTCAGTGTGTTTCAACTAATTACCGTTCTTTTGATACTTAAGTTTTCCCAACTTTGGTCAAGGGCAGACCCTTCCAGATGGCTACTGTGTCCTTTCTGATATGACTCCATTTATTTTTGAAAGCTCCTTCACTTTCTTACAAAATAAGATGTCTCGCTCTTATGTTGTATATTCTCTGCTTATCTTGTATATCCTCTGAAATTAGACAGTCCTTTGAGGAGCCTTAGTCATTGTGTTTCTCATTAAGAATGAAGAAATTTTCTGAGAAGCTCCCTGGCATAATTGCCCTTTCATTGAATTGGTCAGAACTATCTTACAGAGTGAAGCATATCGCCAACTCTAGGAGGAGAGTTTTAGGGGTTCTTTAGAAAGGCTTAAGGCATGGAAGACAAAGCAAATACTTGCTGGTTAGCAAATCTAATGTCTTCTTTACTAATTAAAGTCACAAATTTCCAGTTTATCAATTGACATCGAAAACTATCTCTGGCAGGATAACTGCTTACAGTACTTTATGTAGAAGATACCCATTCAAGAGGTGACATCACATTCTTGCTTGGTAAGAAATAGAAATACTCCCAGTAGGTTTTTTAGCTGGATTAAAGTACTTTGGTTTATGTAACCATGACAGTTTAACAAAATTAGGGCATTATCTTACCCAAAATATCCCTGATATATGCTGACATTTTATTGTACAACACTTTGGATTAAGACAATCATGATTGGAATGCCAGCTCTTCCACCTACAAGTTGTTTATTACCTAGTATCTCAGCCTCAGTTTTTGCATTATTAAAGTAGAAAGAGTAAAATGCATTTTATCAAGTAATTTGAGGGTTAACTAATATAAATCTTCTAGCCTAATGCAAGCATGGTATTCAATAAGTATTCATTTTCATCATAGTCTTTTCTCTCCATTTTCAATTTTCACGATATTCTGTTTTCATACGGTTCCTCATTTCAGAAAAGTTGGTTTCCAAAACTATAGTTTATCTCTAAGTAGCTATATTTTAGGTTTCATTTTATGGATGAACCCAAGCCCCTTCATGGAGTTTAGAGAATCATTGTTTTATCTGTGACCAATGTCTTTAGGAGTTATATTTTAGATGAGTTTTACTGGGGAGGCATCTATTCTTTATATACTAGCTGTTTTATTTTATTATTTTATTTGCTAGTCTTTATTAATTATTATCTCAGAGGATATGTTTTCCAACCTTTTGCCAAATTCAGGAGCATATCTGTTGGGAGGCTTCAGCCATCTATGTATTAACTATAAATGACTCCCAGAAATGGACAAAAGAAGCAATATAGAGTTCCCTTCTCTTAATGCACTTGGTAATTGACCTTCCCAACTTTAGAAATTCACGGGAAAGTGAATAGATAATCATCCTTGATTGTCTGAAACTAGTTATCTCTATCTTTTTTGCCCATGTTCCTTTTCTCTCCTCTTACCTGCTGATTGAGCAGTTTACTGTTCATTAACAGTTTTTAGAAAGATGGGCAGAGAAGGAAAGCGTTGTTACATTTTAATCAGTCTACTTAGGTTTACAAAAAATAAGTTCACATAAAATGGCTTCATCAAAGTGGAGAAGAGGGATGAGATGAAAAGGAAAAACTAAAATGATGTTTTTGGTACATTATTTATTTGAATTATTCACCATTCTTCAGCCCTAATGACATGGCAAATGCAGAATTATCACTATATTTATTTTAAAATACTATTATATTTTGGGCAGCACCTGTGGCTCAGTGAGTAGGGTGCTGGCCCCATATACTGAGGGTGGCGGGTTTGAACCCAGCCCTGGCCAAACTGTAACAAAAAAATAGCTGGGCATTCTGGCAGGTGCCTGTGGTCCCAAGTACTCAGGAGGCTGAGGCAAGAGAATCACATAAGCCCAAGAGCTGGAGGTTGCTGTGAGCTGTGATGCCACAGCACTCTACCAAGGGTGACAAAGTGAGATTCTGTCTTTATTTTTTTTCTACATGACCAAATACAAATGACTTCAAAGGTAACTCAAATTTACTTATGTTATGTTGTATGTCACAAGTTGATGGTAAGAGAATCAGTCTTTTAAAAAAAAGAGACTCTGTCTTTAAAAAAATATATATTTTCTTTTATTACATTAACCACTAATTTAATTAATTTGGAAATTGATCCTAGGAAACACTGGCAGGGTTGTGTGGGAAAGGGAGTTATGAAAGGGAGGGGGTTGGTTATCAAATAAGTTATCACCATGGATATCTAGTGTACAGTTCCACTGGGAGCACTGGGAACCACTTTAGAATAAATGTTTCAGAGGTATCCTCCACAGTCATTGATTGAGAGCTGTACATCATTCCCCTGCCATTTCCAGCCTGTTGCAGGTGGCAAAGTGGGCTGTGGTAGCCAGAAAACCCTCAGGTGGAGAGCTGTAGGTGGTGGCAATTGGCAGTGAGCCAGTTGTTCAAAACAATGGTAAAGGCCTGAGGTGATATGGGCAGACTCTGACATGTCTGCCACACTTCTCTTTCACAAGACATTATAATTTCAAAGTACTTGTTCATGGGAACAAAAGGAGTCGAGTGTTTCCTTGCTTGGAAATGAGGCCCATGTTACAAAACACAAAAGTATATTTTGTACCAAATGCTGATAAAGCATACATCATTGAGAAGATCATTCTGGGCACCTGAAGCCCTGTCTTCCTGGAGGCATCTGAAAGATAACATAAAACATGCCCCAGAATTATCCCACCTAAAGGGCAAGGAAGCAGGTTTTTACCCTCTATCTAATTCCATTATTACTGGTGGCTGGAAACTGATCTTGGGGTAACTAACTCTCATATTTCCTGTCTGCCCTCACATAGGCTGAGAGAAACCCCTTAGGTGGAGAGCTCTAGGTGCTGGCAGTAAGCATGCCCAAGAACGGTGTTGGTCAGAGGTAATAAAGTTAGGGCACCATATGGTGTCTGCTACACCTAGGATAGCCTGGTCAGCAGTCATGGCAGTAGTCCCTGTGCAGGCAGGGAGAGAGGAAGAGGAGGTGCCTTCTTTCTTTTCTTTTCTTTTCTGTTTTTTTTTTTTTTTTTTTTTGAGACAGAGTCTCACTGTCATCCTGGATAGAGTACCATGATCTCATAGTTCACAGCAACCTTTAACTCTTGGGCTCAAGAAATCCTCCTGCCTCATTTTTTTCTATTTTTAGTAGAGATGGGGGTCTCGCTTTTGCTCAGGTTGGTCTCAAACCAGTGAGCTCAGGCAATTCACCTGTCTTGGCCTCCCAGAGTGCTAGGATTACAGGTGTGAGCCATTGTGTCCAGCTGAGTGACTTCTTTATCTGATTTACAGTGAGCAGCAGAGACTAAAACTTGAGTTCTGATGATGTCCATAGTTGAGCTTCCAAACCAGCTGCTGCAGGAGGGTAGCGGAGAAGAGCAGTCTGTGTGGGGTACCCCTTACAAACAAGGTATTAGGGAGGGATTAGAGAGCTGTAATACTTTATTGTGATCTACTTTTGTGTCCAAGGGCTGTTGGGGCCTTGGGGAATCCAGGTTCCAATAGAATTTCAGTGTTGGAAGGAGCATTAGGAGGTTCATGCCTAATGGGTACATATTACCCATACAGGGTATTTCTGATGCTTCTTCATCTGCTGTGGGGGTTGTGAGTTGTTTAGTTCCATCTATTCTGTTACTGGATGCAAAATGGGGCTGAGGCTGGGGCAGGGATTCAGGATGGTAGAAGAGCTAGTAAGATTTCCCACATAGTAGAGCATCTGCAAGACTATTAGACCTTTTTACATTGCCAAGGTTCACTCCTTCTTAAATTTTAACTGCATGCTAGCATGGTAAAATGTGTTTCTTTCCCAGCCTCTTTCATATATTCTAGTCAGTATCTTCTTCATATGCTTGTTAATTGCTGCCGCATGGTGGTTCATAAACCCACTTTGTTTATCTGTCTAGGGAAATCTACTTATTACCACCATCAACTTGGATGGTATTCTTAAATCTGAGGAATCAGGGAAAGTCAAATGTTATTGTGAAATACAGAAGCAAAGTACTGAGCGGGGATTTTGATAAAAGTTCAGGAACTTTAGCTGGCCTAGCTTTTCTGTTCAGGTAGGCTATCAGTGCAGGATAAATTATTGAGACAAACAAAAAAAGAATCCTGACTTATTTCATAAAACACAATTGTTACCTTTGGTGAGCTTTTAACATTTTCTTCTATCTTAATATGTGATTTTGTCTGCTGAAAAAATTCTTTCCTGTACCTCCCCAAAAGTACACAGTATCATTTTATGATGATATCTACAATGGTGATTCTATAAAAATAGTATTTGATAAACTTTTCTGGGAACCTTTTTGTTTCATTAGTTAATTAATCAGTTAATTGATGAATTCATTCTAGTAGCAGATATACATTGAGCTCCTACTGCATGATTATCAATGTACTTGAGGCTCAAGATAACAACAAGAATCAAAATAGACATGGGCCACATACTCATGGAGAAGTGTGATGAGAGGAGGCTGCAACAGGTTGTGGCAAACGAAAGCAGTGTGGCTCCCTGAGAAATTTGAATGATAGAGAGGCGACTAATTAAGCTCAAAGTTGAGGTCTGTTTTTTCAGTCCTTCCTTTGATTGTTGCTCCTTTATCTTGTTTCCTGTTATCCCTTTGTCTGGAAGGGATTTTCTGGGCTGCCTCCTCCTTCCTCCAATGGCTGGGTTCCCCTGGTGCTGACTCTTGTCATACAGCCAGCTCTTGAAGATTGTGGAGAGAATGTCACCTTGTTTATTCCCCTGAACTCTCTTTATGTATTGAGAAATCCAATGTGATTTATGGCCATGATTCATACCCTGCAGTCTTAGGGTAGAATGGGTGAACCTCAGGAGAATAGGAGCAAGGGATTCAGAACCTTTGTTGCCTTATGGATTTAGGGATTATTCATGAAAGCGAGGCTCTCTTTTTGTCACATTTTACTTGGCGTGTTAGCAGGTGAGTGAAAGTCTGGTGGGTGTTGTGGGCTAGAAGATGCTGTGAAGAATTCCTAACAGCTCCTTTCTGAACTTTCTGACACTGAAGCTGATTTGAATCTGACCCTGCAATTTTTGATTGTGCTCTGTATTAAGTATGTACTTATTTAATTGCCTTCTTTACTAATGGCTCCTTTCTATACTTTTTTTTTTTTTTTATTAAATCATAGCTGTGTACATTAATGTGATCATGGGGCACCATACACTAGTTTCATAGACCATTTACTAAGTTTCACATATACGCTTGTAAGATGCACCGCAGGTGTAATCCCACCAATCCCCCTATCTCTACCCCCTCTCCCCTCCCTCCCCTCCCTTTCCCCCTTCCCCCTATTCTTAGGTTGTAACTGGGTTATAGCTTTCATGTGAAAGCCATAAATTAGTTTCATAGTAGGGCTGAGTACATTGGGTACTTTTTCTTTCATTCTTAAGATACTTTA
>CAUYPK010024424.1:0-12851 GCA_963574355.1 Loris lydekkerianus
GTCTTAGCACAATAACTAGGAAAATGCCAGGAAGGCTATGTTAACCAGTGTGATGAAAATGTGTCAAACGGTCTATGAAACTAGTGTATGGTGCCCCATGATCACATTAATGTACACAGCTATGATTTAATAAAAAAAAAAAAAAGTAACTTGCATAGACCATTATCCACAAGAATGTTGAAATGAAATATTGTAAAATTGTACACACAATCATAAGAAATGGATAGGATAAATATGATGTCTTCTTTCAGAAAAGAAATACAAGGTGGGTATTAAAATTATATTGCCTTGTAGTTCCAAAAGATGAGATGGTTGAACTCTGTAAAGGTATCATTTGAGCAAGAACTTAGACAAGTAAATGATCTCATAGCAGAAGCACAGAAAATAACTATCATCAGCAAATGAGTGCACTACATGAATTTTTTTCACTTGTTCTCAGGAAGTTTTAATTTTGAATACATTAGCCATGTGTTCAATATGAATGCCTATGTGCAAATATGCCACATGGAAATAATGTTTTTGACAAGTACCCAGGGGAAGTTTAAGGAGATCTGAGCAATGAGGTGATTATTGAAAATCTGCCCTGTGTTCTTAAGGTCATTTGGTATGCAGTGATTATGACTGTAAAGCAGATGAAATTTATTTCTACTAATGTTTGTTTAAACTATCTTTAAGAGGAACTATTTAGAAATTCAGGAACCATCCATGAGTCTTATTTTTATTTTTATTTTTTGAGACAAAGTCGCACTATGTCACCCTCAGTAGAATGCCGTGGTGTCACAGCTCACAGCAACCTCAAACCCTTGGGCTCAAGCGATTCTCTTGCCTCAGCCTCCCAAGTAGCTGGGACTACAGGTGCCCACCACAATGCCTGCCTATTTTTTTATTGTAGTTGTCATTTGGCAGGCCTGGGCTGGGTTTGAACCCGCAAGACCTGGTGTATGTGGCCAGCCCACGAGCCACTGAGCTACAAGTGCAGAGCCCATGAGTCTTATTTTCTAAGTTCTTCATTCTTTGTGAACTGCAAAGCAGGCTGCATTCCTTTGTCTTACAGGACTATAGGTTGGGGAGCAGAGGGCCCTCTTCCTACTTGAGTGACTTTGAGAGAGTTGGGAAGCATCCCTAGGCTTAAGTTTTCTCATGTATAAATAAAAGAATAATACCTTGAAGGCTTTTTAAAATCTACCAGTCCATATTCCAACTAATAATAATGATAATACTCAAGATATTTTTAATATTTCTTATTTGCCAATGTAGTGGATTAAGTGCTGCAGAAAGTGATTTTAATTAATTAAACACATAGCAATAAATATTTATAGTATTTATATTTCCTTGTTTTATATGAGAAAAGTGAAATTTAAAGCAGACACTTGATTTGTAGAAGAGTACCTTGCAAGTGACTGACCATATCTGAACCCTGGCTCTTTACTGGCAATGATGAGTGCTGGTCTTCTCCAACAGCTGCTCAGCACTGCCTCCCTATTCTCCCACAGGGCTATTGGGAGAACTTTAAGATGGCAGTAAAATAATCATATGGCTTCTATTTTCTGTGTTTCTTCCCTTCCCTCCCTTTCTCCCTCTGTGTCTCCCACTACTCCCTGATTTATTTTGCCCAATCGAGGACTGGGCTTCCCGTATACTAGTGCAGATTGTTTGACACGTTGTTTTACACGTTTTTGTTCTGCTAGAATGCCTTGGCCAACTAAGAAGATTTTATTAGAGTGAATCTTATGTTCTGCTTGCTTCCACAGGGAATTATGGATAAGACTTAGGTGAGAGCTTATTTGGAAAATTATACTGATTCATTAAATAGTGATGTAAGGAAAAGACTAACAGCTAATTATAATGAAATTAAGCATCCTCTTAAAGTAGAACCATTCTCTGCTTCTTTCCCCTTCTCTGCCCTTCCCTCTGGTATGTATCATTTCACACCTTCCTACTTATTTTGTTATCGGCTGTAATTAGCAGGAACCCTTAGGAACATTTGCAAGTGTTGGCACCCAATCCAAATTTCCTTTCTCAAGTCTTTTGTTGTGCTGTGGCCTTAGAAATCACTTCTCAGTGATGAGCAGTATCTTGGCATGGGGAACTAGGTGAGCTGAGAAACCCAAATCCTTGCCTTTAATTCTGTGCAATCATTTTTCCCCAAATAGTATCATTTATTAAGAACCAAATAACCTTTGAATAGCACCTTTATACATTAGTCATTACCCTTCAGCTCCATATTGCTGAGTTACAGAGAAGTTAATTTTCCGTATCATAAGTGATTTGTTCTATAACCTTACCCTGGCTCTGAATCTCTTGCTTGCCTACAATTTTTTTCTTCTTTGTCTCAATTTCTCTTTCATTTTCTCTTAATTCCTTTATTTCTTATTTTTAAATTTTTCCTTCTCTCCTTTCTTATTTCCTTCCTTCTGTTCTTTTTTACTGCATCCTGATAAATACAGTAGTTAATGCATCATTATAAAGCATTATAAATGTGCACACACACACACACACACACACACATATGTATATAGCCCACATCCCTATCTATAAGAAATGCATATATATAGCCCTAGCACCAAAAATATTGTAATACGCTATCCTCCAGCTTATAATACTTAGGCCCTCCAACTGGAGATTCATTGAATGAACTTCACCCAATACAGATGTGCAGAGATTAATCGAGATTATTGCTTGTGGTTTTCTTGTTTTGACTACAGAGGATTTGTGAACTCCAAAAGCCAAAATCAGTAGAACAACAAAGTTTGAAAATCATTATTTAACAAAGTTTTGGATGGCTTTCACCTAGGCTAATGTTTGTGGGAAGGAAGAATTAAAATAATTCCTTCACAATACCTTTTTATCTAGAAACGTGTATCCTAGGTGTACATTTAACTTGATCCTTACAGAACAAATAGTAAGTAGCAAGAAGAAAAGTTTGGTTGGGGAATGCTTCGGATGGCTTCATGTTTGTCAAGAAATGTGAAAGCAAATCTTCTAAAGTATACATCATCACGATCTGGTGAAGATAGAGCTGGGAGAGTTTTTTTCACCTGTTTTTCTTTTTTGTTTGTTTGTTTTTTGGTTGTTTGTTTGTTTTCCTTGGTTTTATTTGAAAATATGGCTTTGTGGTTCAGAGGTGAGAAAATGTAGGATGCATAACAGGAGTAGCAAGGTAATATATTTCATGGGGGGACAAAGCTGGACAAGTAGGTAGTAGTCAAACATACCAGAAATCTTGAAAGTGAATCAGATATTCAAAGTTTATTCTATGGGCAATAATACATCAAGAACATTTTAGAAACAAGGAAACAGAAAAAGATAAAATAAGAATGGATTGTTAGGGCAGGAAGGAATTAGAACTATGGAGAAACATTACAAAGGCATCTGCATAATTAGGAATTAAGGGAGTCCACTGCCTCGCCAATAGTCAATCATTAAATAAATGCTTTTTGGTTGACTGAATAAAGGAATGAGCTAACCTTTAATTTACATATGGTTGTACAAGGAAAGAAGAAAAAGAGGCCACATAACAAAATAGAGATGGCTTAAATAGAGAAATACCTTCTTTTTTTTTTTTTTGAGACAGTCTCACTATGTCATTCTTGGTAGAGTGCTATAGCGTCACAGCTCACAGCAACCTCAAATACTTAGGCTTAAGTGATTCTCTTGCCTCAGCCTCCCAAATAGCTGGGACTACAGGCCCCTGCCACAACGCCTGGCTATATTTTGTTGTTGTGGTAGTTGTCATTGTTGTTTAGCAGGCCTGGGTTCGAACCCCTCAGTCCCGGAGTATGTGGCTGGCTCCCTAACCACTGAGCTATGGGTGCCAAGCCAATAGAGTAAAATCTTGTAGTCATCTAAAGAGAACCATGTCTAAAACCATTTTCAATCAGCAATTTAAAAAAAATACACAGCAATACAAATTATTTCTAATATGTGTGCATGTTCACGTGTGTGTATTTCACCTATGTGGTACTACAAAGCTAATGGTGATAGAGATAAATCTAATATATTCTTAAAAGGAGAAAATGCTAGCTAGATGAATAAATTGGTGAGCCCAGTACGAGAAATAATGTGTTAAATTGAATTACAGGTGACATTAAGACCTCCAAGTAGAGGTATGAGGCCTGTACTCCCCTGAGAAGATAGGAATGAAGACACAGTTTGAGGGTTACTATGAGAGAAGTTTCAGAAGGATCATTCATTTTAAAGGATCCAATTCTATTTCAATTAATAGGGCACATATTAATATAACAATGTTAAATAATAATGCCATGTTGTTAAAACCCAAGGGAGAATGAAAAATAAAATAGTTTAAGTTAAATATATGTTACTTTAATATGTATTAATAATGTTCTTTAAAAGTTTTAAACTTGCAGAATATTAAAATATCAGTAAACCTAATCAAGAGCTTCTGTCTATGATTTCCAGGCAGAGATTTGTTCTTAAATGGTACCTTTATACACCTCCTAAAGATAAAGGCACATTCCTTCTCAATGAGTTAGCTCTCTTTTAATTTAATTGAGAATTAAATCTCATCTGACCTCTTCCAAATGAAATTCCTCAATCAAAAGTTTATATGCCAAGCTCAAAGGTAGAGTCCTCCTGGAATTTTGTACTAAAAAAAAAAAAAAAAAGGCAGTTCAGCTTCCAGTCTTGACAGCAATGTTCTCCCATACATTTCAGCAACTATGACTTTATACTCCCAAGGTCATTTCAGCTAACTTAGAGATGAAGTGATTCAGCCCTGCCATGCTTACAGTGGCAAAAGGTCATTGTGCAAAGTGAGATTACAAAAAGAGCTGATTGTCAAAATTTAGCCTGAATGCAAGTGCTCAAATGATCCAAGTTTCCCTGGGGTAATTCAAAAGAGTTAGGTCCTTTCTAATTGTACATTTTCGAGAAGAAAACATTTAGCCTCTCACCAGCCACATTTGAAGTAACTCAGCACAGTAGTGCTCTTGGTTTTCATACTTAATATTCTTTTTTTTTTTCTTTTAAATATAATCATGTACATTTTATGGTGACTAAAGATCATAAAACATAAAATAATTTATTGTAGAAATTTGTCTCTCACACGTGGAATATTCTTTTCAATAACACAATTTAGAGGAAATAAAACTTTAGAGACTTCCAGTTTTTAAATGTTTGGAATAGAGTATTTGTTCGACTGAATAATTACAAAACAAATTTAAAAAAAATTAAGTTAATATATCTTAAAACTGCCCTTTTCCTTTAAATTTCTACTGCAAATTATTGTGAGAATATACTTATTCGTCTGTTATACAAAAGAGCAACATAGTATTTTCTTAATACAAATTTAGTTAAGAAGCAATAAAAGAAAGCTTAGCTATTAACATGGGCTTACAAAAATACAAACACACTTTGGAATAAAGTAAGTTGAGTTATGTGGGCATTTTTAGAGACATCTTGGGCAACAATTTTGAGTTATTCATACATGAGTACTGCACACTTTCACTTGTCCTTTAAGGAGGAAAGATTTTGGATTGTTGGGTCAGATTTGTGGCTCTCCTGTGTGTGTGTGTGTGTGTGTGTAATCTAGGTAAAGAGTGAATCAGAGAGATAGCCAAATTCAGCAAAAACTAAATTTATCTTCATTTTAAAGATTTGAGAGAAGAAAAGAAATTATGCCAAGAAAAAGATTTAATTTAATTTTAAAAGTCTTACATCCCCCTCTATGTGCAAATAACTGTGCCATCTGCTTAGAAGGTTTAAAATTGAGTAAGACCCAGTCCACAATCTCTGGCAGGCTCACAGTTTCATAGACAGGAAGCAAATCACTATCTTGTAAACTCTACTTCTTACTACATTGGATTAAAATTCCATACATTTTGTTTTGAGAGGCCAAGAGAAGTTAAGGTCATCCTTTTTGTTTCTAAAGAGGAGGGAAAAGGGCCGGGTGCAGTAGCTCACACCTGTAATCCTAGCACCCTGGAAGGTAGAGGTGGGTAGACTGCCTGTGGTCACAGGTTTAAACCAGCCTGAGCCAGAGCAAGAGCCCATCTCTAATAATAACCAGGAGTTGTGGGCCCCTGTAGTCCCAACTACTTGGGAGACTGAGGCAAGAGAATCACTTAAGCCCAAGATTGAGGTTGCTGTGAGCTATGATGCCATGGCACTCTACCAAGGGTGACTAAGTCAGACTCTGTCTCCAAAAAAAAAAATAAATAAATAAATAAATAAATAATAATAATAATAAAGGAGAAGGGTAGTCTTGAAGTTGTTCTTCATAATAATGGTACTTTACTTACTCTCAGAGAAAGGCTAAAGTTCTAATAGGTTTAGAAAAGTTTAAATAACAGCATTTTAGAAAAAGACAATTATCACTGCATTAAGTCAGAATCCTGGGAGGCAGGTGGCACTTGGATGACCTGAGTTACCATCTCTAGGACAAAAGACCAAGCAGAGTGAGCTGCCAGACCTGAAGAGCAGGTGGAGCCGTGAGAGAGGGTCACCTTGGAGGAGAAGTGGCCTGATTAGAGGAATACAACCCCTGCCATCCTGCAAAGAACAGGGGAAGGAATATTGGAAATAAATATCCAAAGGTCCCACCGTCTCCCCATTCCATCTCCTACAGGAGCCTCCCTTTGGATGGACCCAACCATAAACCAGAGGGAAAGAAGTCCACAAGATGTGGCCTCCCAGAATAGACAGCTGACGGGGAGAGGGTGGGCAGATCTGGAGAGACAGAAGGGAACTCTGCAGCATAGTCCTCATCATCTTTATATCATCAACGTTAACGAAATGCCAGAGTTATCTTAATGACAGTTAGCATGTGTTACCTCATTTATTTTTCACAGTAATCCTGGGTAGGGTATCATTATTTTACCCATTAAGGATATGAAGCATTGAAAAGTCTAGTAACTTGCCCTTCATACCACAACTGCTAAATGGTAGAAAGCAGATGCATATTTTTGCCAAAATCCTGCTTTTTCTACTGCACATTCTGCCTTCCTGTCAGTGAAAGCTAGGAATGTAAGGTATGTGGGAACTATCTTTTTGATATGTGTGTTGCTAGATCAGAGGGTTCACTGGAAAGAAGAAATGTGATGGGAAAGAGCCTGCAATGTAGCTGGGAGAGTCCTGGCTCTCACTGTGTGCGTATCAACCACACATGTGAAGGACTTACAAAGATGACTCTGATCTAAACAGAAATGATGTGTTCAAGGAGAGAATGGAACAAAAAAAAAAAAAAAAGAAAGAAAGAAAGAAGGGGAAAACAAGGAAGGAATTAGGGGAGAAAAACAGGAAGGAAAGGGTGGCAGGTGGGGAAGGAGGGAAAAGTAAGAAGGGAAAGGAAGGAAGATAGAAGGAAGTGGTAGATCTGGTTCTAAGCTTGCTCACGGCAAATGTTACAACATCATCGATAGTGATCCCCCCCCATGGCTTATCCTTTATTAGGGTAGAGTGAGGGGGTAAAGAAACCAAGTAACTTAGAACCTTAATAACTAGACAAAAAGAACCAAGCTAGGGAAATCTCACAGATCATAACCCTCAGAGCTATCGTTATATAACATACAAAACCAACAACAATATTGAATACAAGTCAGTGAGACATCTCCACATGTTGACACAAACACAGCTGTGAGACACTGGTGTACCAAGGTTATGAAATCTTACCAAGCTATTTGTACAGTGCTGCCAACAGAAGCTCATGGTGGTAAGTTCATGAACTCAGTTGTCAAACCTCCTATGATGACAGCTCTGATAATCACTCCAAAAAACAAGTTCCAAAATTGTTTTGGACTAGGCCTTGGGGTCAGTGCACAACTTCCCAAGGGGAAGGCGACCATAGTGACACTCAGCAATGAGGGTGCAGCTCTTTTTCTAGAATGTGTTGGTGGACTTGACTGTCCAACCTCATATGCATCAAGGAGATATTGACCTGCTAATATTATTCCAGGTTTTGAAATGTCAGCTTTCTTTGTGCTAATCAGTTTTATACTCTTTGTATTCCAGAAACCTCTCCCTGTTTCATAGCAAGCAGTTCCTAGAGAATGAATTATTTTCAGAGAATTAAAGGGCCATGACATCAGCCTCTAATCCTTCTGAGTAAATAGCAACTGCTCCTCCTCAAACTAAAAGTATTATCAGATTTCAACTGAGAAGCATGAGGCTCAGAGAACCTAAATCATTTTCCTGTCATGATAGAGTGAGCCAGGGAGGAAAGCAAGTTGCCATGTTTGTTTGTTTTTTGAGACAGAATCTCACTTTGTTACCCTTGGTAGAGTTCTGTGGTGTCACAGCAACCTCAAACTCTTGGGTTTAAGCAATTCTCTTGCCTCAGCCTCCTAAGCAGCTGGGACTACAGGCGCCTGCCACAACGCCCAGTTATTTTTGTGGTTGTTGTTATTGTTGCCATTGTTGTTTAGCAGGCCTGGGCTGAGTTTGAACACTCCAGCCTCAGTGTATGTGGCCGGCACCCTACCCACTGAGCATGGGTGCAACCCTGATTTTTTTATGTAATAATTACACTCTGTGTTTTTTGATACCTTGATGTTAATTTTGTACCCTTTAATCTTATTTTTTTCAATGTTTTATCTTCTATAGTGCATTTATTTATATATAATATAAGGTTTTAACTGTGTTCCTCTTTTTTATGTATTCTTTTCTTTTCAATAAAAGGGAGAATGGAAAGGGGAGAGGAATGATAAATAAAAAAAGTAGAATTTGTTCTTTGTTTTATAATGCTTATATCAAGTATTTATTTTTTCATTGGCTGCATGGTTATGAGTTCTCTCTCATAAAATGACAAAATAGACAAGGTGGGATTCTGAGTGCATTTAAACAGGCACTAGATCCATGTGGCTGGGGTTTTATTGTTGCTAATGGGGTCCTACTGAAGCCTCGGTCACTTAAATACCAAAAAGCTAGTGTTCTACTCCAAATCTCATCATGTATTTTTTTATCCAAAGAATATTTACATTCTTAATTGTACCCTTGTTTTATTCACTACGTGCCCTTAATTTAGAGAATTATTTATAAAACATAGCAATATTGTATTTTTTTCATGTATAAACATTGTGTATATAACTATCAATAATGCAAACATATTTCCATACATGTTTGGAATGGTATAGACCATTATATTTGTCTGTAAGAGCAGTCACCTTGATTCGAGGTCCATGAAAGAAATAAAAAAGAAGAAAAATGACTTCAAAAGATCTCATCAGACTTTTATAGAATATTTAAAAAATCAAAGATACTTTTAAGATTATTTGAAGTTCTGCCTAACATTCAAGTGCCCTCATATTTTGTCCTCATTTATTTTCCAGAACTCTTTGTATGTTCCCTATAACTTATTCATGTTGTTCTTTTAATTCCCATCCTTGTTTGTGTTTTCCTGCACCTACGGGAAGCTTTATGTTCTAGAAAGTCTACTTCAATCTTCATAATCACCATTTTCTCTCAACTCTGTTTTTCTTCATTAGAAGTAATGGTTGCCTTTGAAATAATCTGGTCAAGGTCTGAGCTTGAGTTAGAGTGATACTCCTAACAATGTCTTACAACACATGTTGTGTTTTATAAGCCACTTTTAAATGCCTCACTCATGTCCTTCACTCTCTAATAACCAATTTTTAAGCCGGCAATGTACTGGTGTATGTTTTGTAACTGGCTCTTGGGTAGTGGAGATTCTGGTTTGTAGTGTTTGCCAGTTTCCATGATATGAATACAGCTACCATGCCTAATTTCAAGCTCTAACATGACTGAACATGGAGCTGGAAAGTGATGTGCACAGTTGGCTCTACTGAGCCAGTAGGAACCAATTCTTACAGACCACTGGAAACAAAACGTAGGAAAACGAGTGAGTTGTGTAAGCCCTCATAGATGATAAGAAACAGAGCTGGCATTTGGATCCAGTTTTCTGATTCCAAATAAATTCTCTTTACAAAATAGGCTATATTCAAAGATATGATTGTTTCTTGCACTGTCTTTCTCGTGCTAAAGGGTCACAATTGAGCCACTCTGTCTGAGCCACCCTCTGTTACATTCTGCAGTCCAGTTGCACTGTGGTCACTTGGATGGACCTACCACTGCTATTTGCTTGGAACAAAATAATGCTGCAAAATTAAACTGATGGCTTTTGTTGAGACAGTGACCATTGTTTTAATTTTAAAAACTAAGCTCTAATTCAAGTATGGTAGTGGTTAAGTGATTACATACAATGATTCTTCAGTATGTTCATGATGGGTATTACTTTTTAAAATAAGTAATTTTAAAGTACGTATTTCCCCCTGCAAATACATCTGAAGTAGAATCTTAGAATTCCAAAAATAGAATGATGTTAAACACTCAAGTCAAATCACATAATCTGACATAATAATTAACATAAGTCAGAAGTCTCTTTTCTTAGGAACTCTTTCTAATTCTCTATGCCAGCTCTAATCAGAAACCTTCCTTGACCATCATTATAATACCTATAATCCTATAGGTGCTAACCCTATAGTTCTTCTCCCATTCTGAGGACTGTCTGCTTGCTTTACTTACTGTGCTCTTGGCTGTGTAGAAGCTTTTTAGTTTGAGCTATAATTATCTAAGATTATTATCATTTGCAGCTCTTTTAGACCCTGTCTATAACAGCATTTTTAGCTTAACAGGACATATTTATATTTATCAGTAGTCAGTTTTAGAGAATCTACCACTTCCTCCACCTGACTTTGTTTCCTATGGGCATGAAAATAAATTTATTTTTAACATATATGTCTTCATTTAGTTAAACCTAGTAAACTAATGTTGTGGCTACAGAAGCTCACATAACAAGCTCTCCTATTTTCCATCAACTATGATAAAATTTTATATTTTATTACATTGAGGACTTTCTGGTCATATACACATATGTATTCCCACTCTATGAACCACTATATTTTTATGTTGTTTTATAGAAGTAACCCTTCTAGTTTCCTTTCAGAGAAAAAAAAAAAAAAACATACAAAATTCCTTATGGAGTGAAACTTCTTATTCATTCAATATATTTTGCTATAACATAATTATAAGGAAGAAGGAATAAAACTTGTAAACTCACAAATGATTGAGCTTGTAGAATAGTTATTGAAAACCAAAAAATGAGGTAGTTGTAAGTTGTCTTTAAGCTTTAACTAGGGCTTTTTCAATTAAATAGAATAGGTAAATGGTTAAAAAAGAGAAGAAATCTAGGATAGGTATAAATTTGGAAAATATGTTCATAGGTATCTGAAATTATTCATTGATAACTGATGATAATAAAATCATAAAAAGAATGCTAGCTCATATGAACTCTGTTACAAACAGCGGAGCTCTGTCCTTTTGCATCAGAGACACATTACTATTATCATCAAAGCATTTAAGCTACATGGGTTATCTAAGGAGCCAGGTTTTATGGCCCCTTACAGTCCAATTGACATCTACATACCAATTTTTTGTCTTCTCCAACGTTGATGAACACTTACATCATTTTCTACCTGATTTTGTTTACACATCCACTTTGAAAAGTCATGGATCAGAATAAATTTAGTGAATTAAATATGCTTACCCGCTACTAATAAAAGAGTAACTCCTACATGTTGCCTCCTTGAACCACAATAATTATCCTGCATTTCGAGTGATATTTGTATTGTAGAAAGAATTATCCCCAATTCCACAACTGAAAGTCAACTTCTAAGACATAAGGGGAGGTATTTTACCCCTTGAATAAGGGAACAGGGAAACATAGGGTGAGTCTGCCACTGACTGAAGAGTCTGAACTGTCAGCTAATTGGATAGTGTCATGGGATTAAGGATCTGCACTCTGATTTCAAGTGTCACAGGGAATTTTGCCTAAACTGAACTATGTCTGGAGTTTGGTCATGTATGTGAACAAAAAATGCGAATCTGTGACACTATAGGAGAAGACTAGCAGAATAAATGCTGTTAGAATCACAATTTCCATCTCTACAATTTCTAGGTGATAAACTCTGGTTCATATTCCTCTGCCTCAAAAATGTATACCAGCATTGGATTTAGGAAAAGATCTCCAAGAGCTCTGATCTGATACTGACGTAAATTGTGCCCAAAGAATCTGTCACATGGTCATTTTTCCATTCATGCTTTTAATGCTGTGAGAGGAAATACAAGAAACATGTCCTTCTTTCTTTTCCTCCATGGATTTTCTCTAAATAAGTATCAAAACTGATAGTAAAGAATTTCCCAGCCTCATGGAACCCACCAACATGTCATATCTGAACCCAAGGACATTGATCCTGATTGGGATCCCTGGACTGGAGCACATACAGTTTTGGGTTGGCTTTCCCATCTTTGGCTTGTGCCTGGTGACCCTGCTGGGGAACATCTTCTTGCTAATCGTTATCTCTACAGAACGCAGTCTACATGAACCCATGTACATCTTCCTGGCAGTATTGGCAGCCACTGACCTAGGTCTGTGTGTAACCATTGCTCCTAAAATGTTGGCCATCTTCTGGTTTGGCTCTTGCTTAATGGATTTTGATGTTTGTCTCACCCAACTCTTCTTCATTCACGCCTTGCAGGGCATGGAATCTGGCATCCTGCTGGCGATGGCCTTTGACCGCTATGTTGCCATCTGTGATCCTTTGAGGCACACGTCCATCCTCACCCCTTCTGTTTTGGGTCGCATGATAGTGGTGGTAGCAATTCGAGCTATAGTGCTGGTTGGTCTTTTACCCTGTCTAATCAAAAGACTGCATGTTTTCCATTCCATTCACATTGCCCACTCTTACTGCGAACACATGGCTGTGGTTAAGCTGGCTGCAGAAGACATTCTAGTCAATAAGATATGTGGTCTCTTTGTGGGCTTTACCATTCTTGGATTTGACATGGTTTTTATCCTTGTATCTTATGTTCTAATTTTC
>CAUYPK010024427.1:0-24961 GCA_963574355.1 Loris lydekkerianus
TGGGTGAAGTATTAATATTACTTATTTCCACAGAAGAGGAACAGATGGCAGGGCATGCAGAAGTGATAGGAAAAATTTTGCTTTGTCTTAAAGCTCTTTGTTAAATAAAATAACTCTAGAGGCCATTAATTGTAGTCACAAGAATGAGAGTGATTTTATTATGCGGTGATACTGGGACCATGTACTGAAAGCCTGCATTTCTGAGTCAGTGTTGACAAATAGGAAATAACAGCATTTTCCCAAAAGTTTCTTTGTTTTTTTATTATTTTGAGACAGAGTCTCACTTTCTCACCCTAGGTAGAGTGCTGTGGCGTCATAGCTCACAGCTACCTCAGACTCTTGGGCTCAAGTGATTCTCTTGGCTTAGCCTCCAGAGTAGCTGGGACTACGGTGCCTGCCACAATACCCGGCTATTTTTAGAGAGTCAGGGTCTTGCTCAGGCTGGTCTTGAACTTGTGACCCCAGGTGATCCGCCTGCCTTGGCCTCCCAGAGTCCTGGGATTACAGGTGTGAGCCACTGCGCTCAGCCCAGAAGTTTCTTTGAAAGGAATTCCTGGTTTCATTGCCTAAATGAAAAGTCAGTGCTACATCCCACAGCTGTGTGATTTGTTGTGGTTTTGAAAATCCTGACTTGTAGGTAAACCTGGAGGGAGAAAAAGGTAAATACACAGGCTTTTGACAGTAAGTAACCTTGAAAATAAAATTCATTTCTAAAAAAAAGGACCTTTTGTTTACATATGTTTTTAAACCAAGAAGTCGACTTCCAACTTGAGTCATTTTGAATTCCCTGTGGGAAATACTTAGGATTCATTTTGGAAGCTGTCAAAAAGAAAAGAGTCAGTGGTAGATTTTTCTCTTTCTGATTTTGCTCAATAAATGGATGGGCAAAAATTGGGCAGATATGATCTTGACCTGCACTGCTTCTGGAAGTAATGAAAGAATCAGTGATAATGGTGAAATTTTGCTAGACTAGGGTCAACTCTAGTTCTCCTTCATTGTTTTTATAATTTATTTCCTTGTCAAATCAGGGCTGAACATCACCCCATGATTTGTAAGTAGCGGTGTTTGGAGCTGCTGGATTGACCTTCACTGAGGCCTGTGTCCTTGTCAGATAGAACAGGTGTGCCAAGATCTTGGCTGGGTCCTTTGCAAGCCCGTTGAATGGTGTGAAGAAACCTTTCTGCCTTATTCAGACTGGTGCTGAGGTTTCAGTGTTGCAAAGCATTTGTTCATTATGGGGATGGATTGTGCTCTTAAAGAGAATGCTATCATTGAGGTTTTGTTTCAGTAGTTGTATTTTTCTCTAGAGAACTATTATTTCGTTGTTAATAATAGCAGCATGGCTTTTTCAAATGCCTGTTAGAGGCTGCTGTGTACTTGAAAAATTGAATCTCACTGATGTGTCTCTTTAGGAAGCTTTTCAAGAATCTTCATTGGCACCAAAGATTATCGGGTTTTGATAATCTGTGAGTGCCTGGTGTCTCTGAACGTTTAGGTGCACAGGTTCTACGTCAGCTAAGTATGGGTTCATATCCCCTGTCTCCTCCTTCCTGGTGGGCCTAGATTAATTGCTTCTCCTCCAAAACCCTCAGTTTTCACATTTCTAAAATCAGTCTGCAGGTCACACCTGCCTGGGGTAAGGTTCAGCAAAACAACACTTGTTCAAGTAGCTGTCTGTGGCTGTCTTCACTGCATGTGTTTCTCTCTTCTGATCCACTTTGATTTGTGCAGCCTGCATGTACACCATTAAAAAGTGATCACACCATTTTTAAAAACTGGAAACAATATCCATCATGCTAAACCTTTTCTTGGCTTTACATTCCCTATCCAGCGTTTTCCTTAATCCTGTCTCTGTATGTTTCAGTACTGGATAAAAACTGGTTCTGTTTTTATTTCAGCATCATTTCCTTCATATGTTCCATGCAGCCAGGGAGACTTCATCATTCTCATTTTTAGTTATGCAGCAGTGTCAATAAATCTGTCCTGAACTTTGACCCTCATACTGGACTGGAGTTTGTAATTTGTCCACTGTTATAAAGGCTACTCCTGTCACCAGTGTTGTGACCTTTGTTGGCTTCTCTCTTGAAGTTATTTCCTTGGGGTGGATAACCCTGAAGGGGCTGCATAATATGGTTATGTACCATCAGCTAAACTTTTCTTTGTTTTACTTTGGAGGGTTTTTTTTTCTTATTACCATGCATGTTTATTGTAGAAAAATTATAAGACACAGATTTGCTGGAAGGAAGAGTATTACCTATAATCACATTTCTCCTGGAAAGCATCACTCTAGATATATATTCTCTATCCCTTTTCTCTGTGCATAAACATTTGAGTGTGCTGAGTATATTTTTTTCCTTTTTTCCTTTGTCCTTTTTTTTTTTTTTTTTTTGCAGTTTTTAATCAAGGCTGGGTTTGAACCCGCCACCTCCAGTATATGGGGCTGGCTCCCTAGTCCTTTGAGCCACATTTTTGTTATGTCACTGGGGCTAGAATGCTGGGGTGTCATCATAGCTCACTGAAAGCTCAAACTCCTGGGTTCAAGCTATCCTCCTGTCTCAGGCTCCTGGGTAGCTGGGACTACAGGTGCGTGCTGCCAGGCCCAGCTAATTTTTCTCTGTTTTGTAGAGATGGGGGTCTCCTTATGTTAGCCAGGCTGGTCTTAAACTCAACCTCAAGCGATCCTCCTGCCTTGGCCTCCCAAAGTGCTGGGATTATAGGTAGGAGCTGCTGCGCCCTGCCCATGCATTTTCTTTATGCAGTGTTTTCTTAGTATTTCTAGCAGTATGTTCTTTTCTGCAATAGTATTTTTAAAATTAATTTTTAAAAAACTTATGGAGTTTTCTACAGTATCATTTGTAATAACTGCAAAGATGCCATTATTGGGGGCATTCCATAGTTAATTTGGCCGGTCCCCAGTTGGTATGTGCAGTTGAGTTGTGTGCACTTTTTATCTGTTATTGCAAACAGAATTTCTGCATTGAAATTTCTGCATTTTCTGCATTGAAAATCTCAGTGTTCATCCCTAATGGCTTTTTGAGGTCACTTTTTTGCAAAAGATCCCTTTGGCAGCTTTGGACTAAGAACCTCAAAGAGGAGTACATCTTGGACAGCTCACATGCTTGTGTTTATTTTTAACTGAAGAACTTGGTTCTAGAGCCCTATCAGCTCTGCCTGGGAGCAGTGTTAGTGGTAGACTGCTTTAGTTTGCTAAACCTGCTATTAAGGGCAATGTTTTCGGCCTCAATCCAAATAGCTATTTCTCTGGGCAGGCTATAGCAGTTGCTTTCACTGGTTTTCCACTTTGGCCCCAAAAGATCTTAGCTACCACCTGAGTTATAAATAACTGCTGCTGCTGCTGCCTGCCTGCTCTTGAGTGTGCAGTCATTGCCAAGGTGAGAAGCTTACATGGTGAATGCAGAGAAGGTCAGTGTGTAGTGCTTGACTTGGCATTGTGTACTTGGAAATTCATGTTGGAAACTGTTCTGCTTCTTCTGTTGTTGGTGTTTCAAGAACTAGCATATGTCCTTCGTTTGCATGGGCTTCTCCTTGCACTTGGGTTATAATTACCTAAGGCAGAAATCGGCAAACTAAGGCTTGAAGGCCAAGTCCAGCCCACCACCAGTTTTTATAAATAAAGTTTCATTGGAACCTAAGCTGGACCCCTATGGCTACTGTGGCTGCTTTTGTGTTATAACTGCAGAGTTGAATAGTTATAACAGGGACTATATGGCCCACTGAACCAAAAATGTTGACTATCTAGCCCTTTACCAGCAGCCTCCAACTCCTGGGCTTAGGCGATTCTCTTGCCTCAGCCTCCCGAGTAGCTGGGACTACAGGCGCCTGCCACAATGCCCAGCTATTTTTTTTTGTTGTTGTTGCAGATTAGTTGGTAGCTTTCCTCTTGGCCAGTGGGTTGTATTAGATTAGACCAATCCAAATCTGGCCCACCACCTGTCTTTTCACGGCTCTGTAGATAGAATAGCTTTTACATTTGTAAATGGTTACATAAAACCAAAGGAAGAAAGTAATGTGAAATTCAAAAATTTCCTGTCCATAAATAAAGTTTTATTGGAATGCTGCCTTTCCTATTAGTTTATATGTTGTCTGTGGCCGCTTCTGTGCCACTAGGGTAAGATTGAGGCCTGCAGCAGAGACCATCTGGCCTGCAAAGTTGAACATACTTACTCTCTTAGCCTTTATGGAAAAGTTTGTCAAACTCTGGATGGGAACAATTAAAAAAAAAAAAAAATGCATCTTACAAGTGGATCCCGTTCATTGATGTCTATTTCAAATTTATTGTCTTGGCATTTGGTGGTAAATGTGGGCCTAGAGTATGGCCTTTGCCGAGAGAGTTGTAGAAGTTAATTTTAGGGGAAATACAGTTTTGGTACATCTAATTAGTTTATTGTATGCATGAGGAAAAAAAAGTGGAAAGGATGGTTGTAGCAGAAAGCAAGGTAGAGGTATGGCTCAAACCTAGGCTCTGTCATTTCGAGTGGGACTTGGGACAGCTTCTCAATCTCTCTGCATTTCATGTCTCATCTGTGACTTGGGGATAGTGAGGCAAAGAGCCTCGATGTGGGTCTATAACCTGCCTGATACAGGGCAGCACTCAGTAAGTTGTCATTGTTTGTATCTGTATTGTTGCCTCTATTTAAAAGACCTCCTGGGCTGGGTGCCGAGGCTCATGCTTGTAATCCTAGCACTCTGGGACGCCAAGGCGGGTGTATTGCCCAAGCTCACAGGTTTGAGACTAGCCTGAGCAAGAGAGATACCCCCATCTCTAAAAATAGCTGGGCATTGTGGCGGGCATCTGTAGTCCCAGCTACAGCTTGGGAGGCTGAGGCAAGAGGATTGCTTAAGCCCAAGAGTTTGAGATTGCTGTGAGCTGTGATGTCATGGCATTCTACCGTGGGCAACAAAGTGAGACACTGTCTCAAAAAAAAAAAAAAAGACCTCCTGGCAGGACTTTGTGAGGCTTAAATGTGGTGGTATTAGGTAGGATAGCTATAACAAAATACAATAGATCAAGTGGATTAAAGAACAGAATTTTATTTTATCACAGTTCTAGAAGATGGGAAGTCCACGACCAAGGGACTGGCAGGGCTGGTGTCTGGTGAGAACTCTCTTGTGGACTGCCACCTTCTTGCTGCATCCTCACCTGGTCTTTTCTCTGTGCTTTTGCCTCTCTGGTGCCTATCTCTGTTTTTTTGTTTTTTGTTTTTTTCATTTCTATAGACAGCTCTCCCTTTGTTGCCCAGGTTAGAGCAATGGCATCATCATAGCTCATTACAGCCTCAAATTCCTGGGTGTAAGCAATCCTCCTGCCTTGGCTTTCTGAGTAGCTGGAACTGCAGGTGTATGTCACTACACCTGGCTAATTGTTCTATGTTTTGTAGAGACAGAGTCTCACTATAGTCTTAAACTCCTGGCTTCAAGTGATCCTCCTGCCTTCGCCTCCTAAAATGCTAGAATTGTAGGCGTGAGCCACCTATGCCTAGCCTCTCTTCCTTTTCTTATAAGGGACACCAGTTCTATCAGATTAGGGCCCCACCCTTATGTCTCATTTAACCTTAATTACTTCCTAAATACCTAACCTCCAAATATAGTCACATAGAAGTTACGGCTTCAATATATGAATTTAGGGGGTGACAAAATTAAGTCCATAACAGATGGTCAGTGGTCTGGTCTATGGTATCTATTCAACAGCTGCTGTTAATTTGTCTCCTTGGCTAATAGTATGTTTTAAGAATTAAAAAAACCCAACAAACTGGTGTGGTCTGGGAAAGTACCCTGAGAAGTTCTGTGAAGGGACTTTGTATCCCGATGCTGTAGAGCAAAGCATTTATGTGTAAATGGATGGTGGCTTCAACCACAGGGTCTCAGATGTTTACATCTCCATGGATCAAGCTGGAGACACTTGGGGACACTTGGGGAAATGTGGATTCTACCTAATAGATCAGGGGAATGCACATAGGCAGAAAGCCTGCATTTTCTTTTTATTTTTTTCTTTCTTTCTTTTTTTTTTTAAGAGTCTCACTTTGTTGCCCTCAGTAGAGTGCTGTGGCATCATAGCTCACAGCAACCTCCAACTCCTGGGCTTAAGACGATTCTCTTGCCTCAGCCTCTGGAGTAGCTGGGACTACAGGCGCCCGCCACAACGTCTGGCTATTTTTTTTTTTTGTTGTGGTTGTTGTTTTTGTTTTGTTTTGGAATTTGGCTGGGGCTGGGTTTGAACCCACCACCTTCTGTATATGGGGCCAGTGCACTACTCACTGAGCCACAGACACCATCCAAAGCCTGAATTTTCTAAGAAGCTCCCTGGTAATGCTAATGCTGCTGGTTCCTGGACTACATTTTGAGTAGCTGGGTATTGGGGGCCTATGCTGACAAGTGCAGTAGCCACTAGCCACATGTACCTGTTTCAATCTCTGTTTCAGTTAACTAAAGTTCAAAACTCCCAACTGCTCAGCCTCAGTAATTGCATTACTTCACAGTTTAGCACTGCATCTAAAGGAGAGTCTTTAAAATATAACAAATGACCACAAATTTCACGGGTTCAAACAACACAGATTTTACTCTCTTGCAGTTTCAGAGATGGGAAGTCCAAAATGGTCTCCCTGGGGGTGGCGCCTGTGGCTCAAAGGAGTAGGGCGCTGGCCCCATATGCTGGAGGTGTCTGGTTCAAACCCAGCCCCGGCCAAAAATGGAAAAAAAAAAAAGGTCTCCCTGGGCCAACATGAAGGTGTTGGCAAAGCTGGTTCCTTCTAGAGCAGTGGTTCTCAACCTTCCTAATGCCATGGCCCTTTAATACAGTTCCTGTGGGTTGTGACCCACAGGTTGAGAACCGCTGTTCTAGAGGCTCCAGGGGAAAATTTGTTTTCTTATTTTCTTAAGCTTCAGGGGTTGCTAGATCCTTGGTTCACAGGCCCTTCCTCCTCCATCTTTCAAGCCAGCAATGGCCTGTAGAGCTTCTCGTGATGCCCTCTCTCTAATTCTTTTTTTTTTTTTTTGAGACAGTCTCAAGCTGGTGCCGTGGTATAACAGCTCACAGCAACCTCAAACTCTTGGGCATAAGCGATTCTGTTGCCTCAGCCTCCCAAGTAGCTGGGACTACAGGTTCCTGCCACAATGCCCAGCTATTTTTTGGTTGTAGTTGTCAATGTTGTTTGGCAGGCCCGGGCTGGATTCAAACCTACCACCTCCAGTGTACATGGCTGGCGCTCTAGTCACTGAGCTACAGGCACCGGGCCCCCTCCCCTCTAATTCTGACTCTTCTCTTCTCTTACTCATTTCGGGACCTTTCTGATTACATTAGGCCCACCAGGATAATGTGGTGATTAGGGGTAATATCCCATCTTAAACTCTATTGATCAGCAACTTTAATTCCATCTGCAACCTTCATTCTCCCTCATCATGACATATTTATAGGTTCCGGGAATTAGGATGAAGACATTTTAGGATTGTGGGAGCATTACTCTGCCTAACATAGAGCCAAATAATAAATATTTTTGGATAAACAAAGACTATAGGTAATCTCAGGACAAGCATTGTCACTAGGTGAGTTTGCCATAAACTTTCTCCAGAAAAAGATTTTGGAGCTTAGCTTAGTGGAGTTTGAAATTGCGGAGATTGTGACCATGTACAGTGAATCCCTGTGGTACCCCTAACTGGCTGAGTGGTTTGGAGGACTTTGTTCCTTCTCTTTTCTTCATCAATTTCTTCAAGTTAGGCACCAAAGGACCAGGTATAGGTTGAGTCTCCCTTATCGGAAATACTGAGGACCAGAAGCGTTTCAGATTTTACACTTTTTTTTTTAAATTTTGAATATTTGTATTATACTTACTTAGTGAGCATCCCAAATCCTGAAATCAGAAGTGCTCCAATGAGTGTGTCCATTGAGCATCATATCAGCATTCAAAAAGTTTGAGCTTGGAGCATTTTGGATTTTGGATTTTCAGGTCTGGAATGGTTGGTTAACTTGTGTCAGCCAAGACTTGCTGTCCTTTCATTTCTCTTTGTAGCCTACAGCCCATTTGTTGGAGATGCTCTTTGGAGTGTACCATGTCATGTTTCTTCCCTTGGTGTGGCTGTGTTGACTCCACACCTTGTTTCTGGGGCATTCCAGTTTGGGGTCTTTTGTTGTTGCTTCTGTCTGCTCTGACCTTCCTTATTGCCTTCTAGTTGTTTTTTGACATCGGCTCCATGGTCTTCTCTCCTGTCTGCTTTTTTGGGAAATAAATGTCTTATACCTGTTTCGGTTCAAAATCTGGGTACCCTGAGCTCTGAGCTGGACTCATCATCCTGCCCCAAATCCAGCCACATGATTTTGACCAGGTCACTCCTCTAAGGAAGAAGGACCATATTGCCTTTTGGATGGGCAGGTGCCCTAGTGGGACAGGTGTACATATGGAAAATCCACTTGGGGGTAGAGGAAGGAGGCTGGTCAGGAACTTGGGCAGCACGTGCATAGGGTTTGAATGAGTGTGTATGATGCAGCTGACATGTGACAAGGCAATCTCAAAAGGCCAGGGGTTTAGCCAAAATGAAGTAGGAGACCACTGAGTTTTTGTAGCTATGGAGCAAAATGATTCAGACCTCATGTCAGAGCGGCCTGGAAGCATGGCTACCACAGACAGCAAGGTAGGTTAGTCATCAGGCAAGGTTTACACAGGGAATAGGTTCAGAGAAGAAGAGGAACCCATGAAACTCACAGCTAAACACAAACATGAGCTGCGGGTGGTGGCTCATGCCTGTGGTCTCAGCCCCTCAAGAGGCCAATGCAAGAGTATCAGTTGAACCTAGGAGTTTGAAACCAACCTGGGCAACATAGCAAGACCTCTTCTCAAAAAAAAATTTTTTTTTTAGAGACAGAGTCTCACTTTGTTGCCCTTGGTAGAGTGCCATGGTGGCACAGCTCACAGCAACCTCCAATTCCTGGGTTTAGGTGATTCTCTTGCCTCAGCCTCCCGAGTAGCTGGGACCACAGGCACCCACCATAACACTCGGCTATTTTTTGTTGCAGTTCGGTCGGAGCCAATTTTGAACCCGCCACTCTCAGTATATGGGGCCAGTGCCCTATTCACTGAGCCACAGGTGCCGCCCTCAAAAAAAATTTTTTTTTAATAAATTAAAAAAAAAAAGAAAGGCAAACACCTGGCCATAGAAGTACAGTGAAGGTGACAGCACTTTTGAATCTTATCTGTACTATGTAGGAGCTAAGTGACCTGGTGAGACCCCCAGCTCTTCAACTTCTGGCTTTTCTGCATATGTCACCTAAGGATTCTGTTTTGATTGCCTAGTTCAGCATAACAAATTACTCCAGTACTTACTAGCTTAAAACAGCTATCATGTAGTCACAGTTCTGTGTTCATACAGTAGGATATCTCTAATGAATATGGTGTCTCTTGGGTCTGAAACCCCGGGGGACTTCTCCACTCATATGTATGGCACGTCAGCCATACTGGGATGGATTAGCAAACAAGGCTTCGTCCCAACTGTTGCTGGGTTCCTTGTTCTCTTCCTAGGGCCTCTCCCCTCTGCCATGCGACCCTCCAGCACCATGGTCACCAGATGTGATAGGGCATCTCAGTGCTCTCAGGCACTGAGAGCAAAGGCAGAACTGGCCAGCCAGTCTCCTCCTCTCTCTCTTTTTTTGTTTTAACAGCTTTATTGAGGTACAATTCCCATATAGTTGACTAATTTAAAATGTATGATTCAATTGATTTTAGCATATTTACAGAATTGTGCAACCATCTTCATAATTAATTCTAGAACATTTTTATGACCCCTAAGGAGACCCTGTCCTCATTAACAGTCATTCCCCACTCCCTCTACCCCAGCCCGTCAACCACTAATCTACCTTCTGTCTCTACAGATTTGCCTGTTATGGACCTTTCTTATTAATGGAATTATACACTGTGTGGCCTTTGGTGTCTGGCTTCTTGCAGCCAGAGTCACGTTTCCACGGTTCATCTACATTGTAGCATGAATCAGTGCTTTATTTTTTTATGGCTGAATATTATTCCATTTTTATGAATAGGCCACATTTTGTTTATCTGTTCACTAGCTGATTGATATTTGGGTTGTTTGCACTTTGTGGCTATCATGAATAATGCTGCTGTGGATGTTTGTCTGTACAAGTCCTGAGTGAGTGTATTTTGTCAGAGATCTCTAGGAGTAGAATCTCCAGGTCTTACGGTAACTGTTAGGCCTTCCTTTTTTATAGACAATTTTGTCACCCTTGGTAAAGTGCTGTGGCATTATAGCTTACAGCACCCTCAAACTTCTGGGGTCAATTGATCCATATACCTTAGCCTCCTGAGTAGCTGGGACTATAGGTGTATACCACAACACCTGGCTAGTTTTCTTTTAGAGCAGTGGTTCTCAACTTTCCTAATGCCACGACCCTTTAATACAGTTCTTCATGTTGTGGTGACCCCCAGTCATAATGAAAATAATTTTATGATTGGGGGTCACCATAACATGAGGTACTGTATTTAAAGGGTCGCGGCATTAGGAAGGTTGAGTACCACTGTTTTAGAAGCAAGGTCTCATTCTTGTTCAGACTGGTCTCAAACTCCTGAGATCAAGCAATCCACCCGCCTTGCCCTCCCAGAGTGTGCTAGGATTACAGGTGTGATCCTACCACACCTGGCCTAATAGGCCGTCTTAATGCTTTAGCCTGGACTGGGCAGAGTGTGGCTTCAATTCTTTTGGCCAAAATGAGTTGCAGGCCCAACCCAGAATCAATGGAGGGATGATACAAGGATTTGAACATGGGGTTCTCATGTGAAGTCTTCAGCATGGGCCCTGGCACTTAGTAGGTTACTCAACAAATATTATTCCCATTGTTACTCTCTTAATTGCTAAGAATAATGATACAAAGCTGTGGCAGTAAGGAAAACACAAACTCTTGAGGCTTAGATTCTGCATCTATTAGCCTGATAGGAAATCCATCATCAGGATTTTGGAGATTATGGGGCTGGCTTTAGATTAGCTGAGATGGTGAGAGCTGTGGAGGCTTCCAGGGATCAGAACAACCCCAGTGCACGACAAGATGACTAGGAAATAATACATCTTAATTCTAGGAAATGTGGAACTATTCTAGCAAAAAGCATGAGAAAATAAACTTCACCTATCATTTTGTCAGAGGTACCTATATTTTGCTGTGTATACACACTTTTATGCTCCAATTTTTTTTTTTTTTTTTTAAATTTGAGACAGAGACTAACTTTGTTGCCCTTGTTAGAGTGCTATGGTGCCATAGCTCACGGCAACCTCAAACTCTTGGGCTCAAGCCATTCTTTTGCTTCAGCCTCTTGAGTAGTTGGGACTACAGGCGCCCACCACAACACCTGGCTATTTTTCTTTTCTTTTCTTTTTTTTTTTTTTTTTTAGCGACAGAGCCTCACTTTGTTGCCTTCGGTAGAGTGCTGTAGTGTCACAGCTCGCAGCAATCTCCAACTCCTGGGCTTAGGCGATTCTCTTGCCTCAGCCTCCCGAGTAGCTGGGACTACCGTCACCTGCCACAATGCCTGGCTATCTTTTTCTTTTCTTTTAGAGACGAGGTCTCGATCTGGCTCAGGGTGGTCTCGGACCAGTGAGCTCAGGCAATCCACCCACCTCGGCCTCCCAGAGTGCTAGGATTACAGGTGTGAGCCACTGTACCTGGCCTGTGCTCCAGTTATTGAGGGACAGACATGCACATTATTCATAGGTAGTATGGCTCAGAAGCAAGGGAGCCCAGTAGGCCTCCAGGGCTGCCACATCCTCCTGTCTGGGCCTGCTGGCACATAGGCTTCCAGTACAGGAAAAACTGGGAACCAGTGAGAGCAGCTGCTGCCAAGTACCACTATCAAGGGAAGGAGTAGTGGTGACTGGGAAAGCAGGCCACAGCCATGTAGGGCAAGGGCTTTAGCCCTGCTGGCTGGAAGGGATTGTGAGCCCTGTGCAGGTCCAGGGACCTGTCTGGCTACCACAGGCCGAGCAAGCCAGGCGTCTGGCCATCTCAGTTGCAGCCCCCTGCATAGAGGGGAAGGAAGGGCTCCCAGCAGAGAAGGAAGGGTCACCCTTTATAGAGAAGGTAGTTACACAAGAGTAGTGCAATCTGCACATTTACCAGGGGAGGATTAGCCCTCCTCAAATGTGTTTGTCCTAGCTATTAGCTGGCTACTTTGTCAAGGGGCATTTTCCTAAAAGTTTGGGCAAAAAAAAAGGTGGATGTACATTATACTCGGCAAAATATGGGAACTACCATAAATATGGAAGGAGCCTCCAAATTGTGTATATTTTAAGAAAGGAAAAAATAATATTAAAATTGTAGCACTTAATATGTACCAGTAACTAAAGATGAATACAAGTCATGGTGAGCACCTCTTCTAATTGCAGAAGTCAAATGTGACTTGAGTATTACAAATTTAATAGTTTTTTTCCTTTCTTAAAATGTGTATACATTTTTTCAATACCCTCTGTAGTTTCTATTCAGTATTTTTTCTATGTATCATATGTAAAGTATATATATTTTAATAAAATTAAGATTAATTTAAGATCATAATGTATATAGTTTACATGCTGCATCTTATTTATTGGGAGCATTTCTCCATGTTATTAAGTAGTGGTTTTTAGTGGCTACCTGATATTTCCTTTTGAGGTTTACTTTATAGCAGTGTAGAGCTTAGTGAATTTCTGCAGGTACATCCATCAGTGAGACCACCATTCAGGTTGAAGTGTAGAATGCTATAGAATCCAGAAGGCTTCCTGTGGTACCTTCCAGTCCAAAACCTTCCCATTATGGAGAATTGACATACTCCTCTATTAACTGGACAGTTAGGTTGCTTCCAATTTATTGCTTTTATAAACAATGCTGCAGCAAACTTCCTTGTACATATATTTGTTTGCATCTTTTGGATAAACTTCTAGAAATTGTGAAACACTGGGTCAGAGAGTATGAAGGTATTGAAATACTCTCAGTTGAACTGACTACCCCTTAGCAGACATCTTCCCTAGACTTGTCCAGAATGACTCTCTCCCTCCTCAGTGTTCCAGCAGCACTGTGCTTGTACAGTGCAATTATGATAACATGTTAATGGATCCCCCAATTTGGTTCCAGTGTTTGGCTTTAAAACTAGATACTCAGGAGCAAACTTTGTCTATCTTTTTGTATCCCCGTAGAGTTCACTGGCCTTTTTTTTTTTGAGATAGAGTCTCACTTTGTTGCCCTTGGTAGAGTGCTATGGCATCATAGCTCACAGCAATTTCAAACTCTTGGGATGAAGTGGTTCTTTTTTCTTTTTTTGAGACAAAGTCTCAAGCTATTGCCCTAGGTAGAGTGCCGTGGCATTACAGTTTACAGCAACCTTCAACTCCTGGCTTAAGCGATTCTCTTGCCTCAGCCTCCCAAGTAGCTGGGACTACATGTGCCCGCCACAATGCCTGGCTATTTGTTTGTTTGTTTGTTTTTTGGTTGTAGTTGTCATTGTTGTTTGGCAGGCCCAGGCTGGATTCGAACCCACCAGCTCTAGTGTATGTGGCTGGCACCTTAGCCGCTTGAGGTACAGGCGCCGAGCCCATTGGCCTATCTTTGAAACCTTTCCTAAAAGCAGCTTATGTTTCAGGGCTAGTGAAAACCAATTAAAATTGGTTTCAATTACTGCAAAGCCAAACTGAACTCTGAAATCCATCTATATGGTTGAATGAGTTAATATATGAGAAAACGTTTTTTAAAAATTTCCACCAGACTCTTAGATCATACATAAAGTTCAAAGTGTGGTGGTTGATTCTATTACATTTGTTTTTCTTATTAATCATTGGAGCCCCAACATTCCTTATTAGGGTAAGATCAGTACATTTTTCTCCTTTAAATGGCCTATTTCTCAGTGCTTTGCTTCTGAAATAATCTGTTGAGTGAGTTTCTGCTGTGCTTGCCACTATAAGGTGTCAGCTGTTGAAGATGGGTCCTGTACAGTTGTGGGAACCAGCCTGCTCACAGCTTCCTCTATAATGTTCTTGTATGTTTAGGTTCCTGCTTGGGCCACAGCAGTAGTCAAGATCCCACTTCTTAAGGCACTTTGAAGCTTGGCTGAGGATGCTCTTGACTTCCTGAAACTTAACTTCCCTGCCTCTTACCATGGCAAGAGCAAGCCCTTCCTTTTCTTTTCTCTCTGGGTGGCCCCTGACTAAGAGCTCAGGAAGCTTTTTCAAGGACATCCCAAGCAGAAAAGATCTTGTCTTGTCAGGAAGTGGGGCTGTTGCTTTCTGTACCTAATACAAGAGAATTACGCCCCACCTTTGCATAACTTGATAGAAACCATATCAAGTATCTCTTACTCCAAAGTAGAATGTCTTCTAGGTGAACTGCAGTCTCTACCCTGGACCTAAGAGAAGCTGCTAATACTTCAAGACTTAACTGCTCGGTGGCCATGTGATTTAATCGTCATACTTACAAGCATCCTTTTATATACATTAAATGTGGAATAAAACTACATAATGTATCTATGTCTGTGTGTATATCCTATGTATACAGCATTTGTTCTATTTTATATTTTATTCACCCAAGAAATATATTTCGAGGACCACAGTGTACCAGATCTGTGCTGAAATGCATACATATGTCGGGGTGTGTATATACATCTAACAAGTAGTTCATGAAACATTCACTCACTTTAGTCCATAAATATCAGTAAGTACTTTTCTATCTACTGGGGAAAACAAAATGAGCCAGTGCCTTTGGGGAATTCGGTCATGCTAATGCTTAGCTTAAAAAACAGGTAAGCTGAATACTTACAAATTTTTCTTAAATTAACTTGACCTGTGTAAAATAAATGACCTATTTCTGTGTAATCCTTGATTTAAAAACATATTGTACAGCTGAGTTATAATTGAGAGGCAGAACTGTATATGCCAGGGGAAGGGCTTGTTTATTTTGCTTATCTGAAGTGAGATAAAAAATATCTCCAAATGGGCCAGTTTCCAACTTGGACCATGTACACAAAGCACCACATTCTAGGAGAGAGAGTTAAATCAGAAGTATTCTGTCCATGTTTATTTTCTTCTACTAGTGTGATTAAAACTTTTCATGTGTGCAGCAACAAGCAACCACAGCCACGTGCAGAAAAGCAGCTGTTTCTGCAAATAAAAATGCTTCCCAGAAGCACAATTATAAAACAGGTGTCACCCCAGATCCAAGGCGCACATGTGGTTCTCATCAGCCGTCTTCCTCCTGTTTTAAATCTTGGTCTTCCTGTAACAACAATGAAAAAAAGTTATTTCTCCCGAGGCCGCTGCTAATAATCCACTGGGCCTGCCTTTCCACCCCTTCTTTTAACAGCATTTCTAACAGAGCTCCTAGAGAGAGGGAGACGGCAATTACACAAGGCAGTAAGTAAAGTGGAGGGAGGAGGGGATCCCTTCAACTTGACATCAGCAGCTCTCGGCTTGACCTAGAACTCTGGTTGACCTTAGGCCTCAGTTTCCGTCTTTGTAAGAACGTTTCGTTCAAGGAATGAGGGTTTCGGTTTTACAGCGTCTCTGCACTAAAGGATGGAAGGTTCTTTCAAACCAGGGGTTCTCAACGTGGGGGCACAGTCGCAGCTCAGGAGCACGGGCTGGGGAGCCGGTGGGGCCAAGGATGCTTAGCGACATCTACGATTCGCTGACCCGCCCTAATCGCACCTGTGGTGTAAACATCGGTTTGCAGCCTCAGTCTTTTCCAGCTGCGGTGGCGGCTTCTGTTTCCGTGAGCGGTGACGCGCGTGGCCATGCATATCCCTGCCCCGCACCCACCCAGAGCGGAGGAGCTGCACCCCCGAGCTCTTCCGATATCCCTTTTGCGCGAGGGATCTCAATGTAGACGTCTACTTCTTCGCCGCCAGCGAACAGCTTGGCAACTCCTCTGACCCCGATTCCCGGCCACTCCGTCCCGCACAGGGCAAGCTCTACCTCGCGAGAAGAGACCCTCCCCGCCCTGCGACCGCCTAGGTTAGAGGATTCGGCGCGCGCGCATTCGTCAAAAAGCCCCGCCTCGTCCCTGGGCAGGGGCGGGGTCTTGAGAAAGCTACCGTTGCCCCGCCCAACCGGCTCCCAACGGCTCTTTCAGTCGGGCTGCGGGGCAGAGACAGCTTGACCTGTAGAGTGCGCCTGCGCGCGCGTGCGCAAATGTGCGGGGCGTGGCCCGCGTGCAGCCCCGCCCAGGCTTGGCGTCTCCGCCCGTCCTATCTCCCAACCTCCTCAGCGTGGCGCCGACGCTGCGTGCGGCGCGGGTTACCCAGTGTGCTCTGCGCGGGGGCAGCTCACTGGAGTTTGGTTCGCGAGGCGGCGGCGGCGGTGGCTGCGGCTTCGGCGGCTCCTCCTCCTCCTTCGGTGGCGGTGGCGGCCAGGGCCCGAAACTCGGCCCCGGCTCCCCTCTCCGCCACGCCGCGCGCCTCCAGATCCCCCGGCGCCGCGGGGAACATGCGGCTCCGTTCCCGGAGGCCGGCGAGTGAGTGACCCCCGTCCCCCGCCTCAGCCCGCCCGCCCGCTGGCCCGGCCGCTCCCCCCCGCCTCGCCCAGGCAATGACAGCGGCTCCGGCGTCTCCGCAGCAGATCAGGGACCGGCTGCTGCAGGCCATCGACCCCCAGAGCAACGTAAGTATTCACTGCGCGAACGGGGACAGAGGCCGCGTGGGCCCGGGACCCTTCCCCTTCCCGGTGCCCCTCATCAGCAGGTCTTCGGGGGACCCGTCTGGCGTCCACCTCCCCCCGAGGGCCGCTGCCATCTCTGCCTCTCGCCCTCCGGGCCCGGGCCAGGGGCAGGTCGGACAGCCCGGCAGCGCTCGGTAAGTGAGGCCGAGGCCTCCGTGCGGCCTGGGTGAAGGGAACAGACGGGGGCTGAGGCCAGAGCTTTCTACCCGCTTCTGGTGCAGCTCTCCTACCCTCGCTGCTCTGGACAGGACTTCGGTGCCCCACCGCCCTCTCGGGAACCGAGACCCCCCGGGAAGCCCTCCTGTCGGGGGGAGGGGAAGGAGGAAGGCTGTGAAGCAACTGGTGTCCGGGCTATGACTCGAGTAACCTGTGTCTCCCTTGTCTCGGTCTTAAGGACGATCAGGGAAGGCCTCCTTCTCTCTTCTCTCGTCTGGAAGCAGCTTCCTGGCTTCTGAGAGAAGCGTCGGCCTGTTTTGTCCCTAGCTGGTGTCCAGAGTACGTGGAGTGTGCCGCTCCGTTCTGTGACTGGATATGCCTTTGCCGAATCCCCCTCGGTGTGGCTGTGGATGAAGGATGATCTTGGGGAGGGTGGGATCTTCCTGTTGCCTTTCTGGGTCTAAGTGCCTCCGACTGACCCAGAGCCTCATTTTTGGGGTAGTGAATTAGAGTTGATTATTTTATTTCCCATTCTCTCCCGTCCCTGCTTTGGTTGTCCCTTTTCCTGATCTGAGGGTGAGGGTCTGAGTGTGGTGGTTCCTGACCTAGACTGTCAGGGTTAGCTCATGGTGTTGTTTTCACAGTTGTCCCTTTGCTGAGGCTACTGTTTGCAAAGGATTCCCCCCTGTCCCCTCAGGGTGTGTTGTGTGTGTGTAGAGGAAGATTGATCTGGTCTATTATTTTCTCCAAGGATTTGTTGGCAATAAGGGTCATTTTTCCCTGTGGCGGGAGCAGGGCTATAGGAAGGTGCAGTGGCCTCCAGGTATGAAGTGAGCCTAGTATTTGCAGGGACACTAGGAAGTGACCATTGAGATCACTTTAACATGCTATGGATGGAAGACAAAATCGTCTTGGGCTTGGCCAGGTAATTCAGGTTTCTCTTACAGTGGGAGCTTTTGCTTTTTTCTAACATGAGCTTGGCTAATTACTGTTAGTGTGCTTCACTCTGATATCAATTTTTTGGATTAATTCACATTAGTTTGTATAATTTTAGTGGCAAATAAGAAGTTGTGATCTTTTTAGGCTCTGATTACTGCAACATAAGTTAATTATTCTAGCCCAGTTTTTAGTTCCCACCAAAATTGATTTGATGGCAATTGTCTTTAACAAATGTTATACACATTTTTGTTATGGTATTGGGCGTGGAGTAGGCACAGGCTACATAAAATCTTCTAGAATGTCATTTTTGCAGTGACTGGTGCCACTGTGATTGTACGACTGAAATATTAGAGCAGTGGTTCTCAATCTTCCTAATGCCGCGACCCTTTAATGTAGTTCCTCATGTTGTGGTGACCCCCAACCATAAAATGTACCATAAACTTATTTTCATTGCAACGAAAATAATTTTATGGTTGGGGGTCACCACAACATGAGGAACTGTATTAAAGGGCCGTGGCATTAGGAAGGTTGAGAACCACTGTTTTAGAGGATAAGACGTAACATGAAAAAATAGCCTTGGAGACTTCTGCGTCTTTTGTGGAGCCAAAGTGTAATTTCTTGAATTCCATGCATTCACGTCCCTTCAGAAGAATCTGAGAAGTTGCTGAGATACTAGCACCGATCCTTAATGCCACGTAGGAAAGCTTTAGGATCAGGAGCACTTTGACAGACAGTCCAGATGTTGTAGATTAGGTGGGACATTGCCCTCTGAGGTCTTAGTGTTGGGCAAGGTGCTAATCTAATCATGGGGGTAGTAGGGAGAGAAGAGAGGGGACAAATTGTAGTTCCCAGTATCTTAGCATGTGCAAAAATATTATGCTCATATAGGCCCATAGTTGGGTCACATGGCCTGAAATTCACATTTTTGTATGGTTAATTTTGGGGACTTCAGTTATGGGCGAGGGTAGAGTCCTTCTAATGTGTGGTGGATGGAATTGAGAAATTGTCTCTTTGAACAATGAGGAAAGCACCTTCTTTAAAGGCTGCTGTTGTCAGTGACTGTCCTTGAGTATTGTTAAGAGCCATTTGACAGGAGCATGGCTTTGATTGGACACCATATAGAAACCTAGAGCTTCTGTGGACAAGGTTGCCAGTGGAGGTGGTGTGACAGCTCAGCATGTCTGTGCATCTCCGGTTTCTCTTAGATTGATCTGGGTTCTCTCCACTACTGGATAGTTGACACATATTTAAAATGATCATGGAAAAAAATGAGGACAGTGTTGAAGAGCCAACACTAAAATTAAACCTCTTCTGAGAGAAGTGATAGAGAATTGTGTCATGTAATGCTTACCTTTATGGGCATGCAATTATGGTTAAGAAACTTAGCTATTGCTTGAAAAGTCAGTGTCAGGCAGCTGACTAAAATGTGCAAGTATCTTAAAAAGTTAGGGAAGTGACAAAGTAATATTTACTGACCATGTCATTGACAAAGGAGTTTTTTTATTTTTTCTTTCTTTTTGGTGACAGAGTCTCACTTCATTGTTCTTGGTAGAGTGCCATGGCTTCATAGCTCACAGCAACCTCAAACTCTTGGGGTCCCCTTGCCTCAGCCTCTCAAGTAGCTGGGATTACAGGCACCCGCCACAACGCCTGGATATTTTTTGAGAGGCAGGGTCTCGCTCTTGCTCAGGCTGGTCTTGAACTCATGAATTTAGGCAATCCACCCGCCTTAGCCTCCCAGAGTGCTGGGCTTATAGGCATGAGCCACCACACCCAGCCGAGTTTTTAAGATGAAAGTTGTTCCTTTGCTCCAAGTTTTAGCCTCTGGAGTATATATTTGAAGTTCTATTGCAGCAGGCTCAGAATTAATTTCTGCCAATTCATTAATAAAGTAAACGCTCTACTCTCCTTTTCATAAGGCAACTAACAGTTATTCAGAACAGATGAAGCCTTACCCTTATTCTTTTCTTGGTAGTGTTAGGCCAGGGTGTTGAAAATCTCTCTGAAGTGCAGTGTATGTGTGATTGTTCCTGCTTAATCTTGCTGAATTATGGGTAAGTTAAGGACTGAGTCTTACTCTTTCACAGAAATTATAAGGAGTCTCCCCAAGAGCAGTCGCCTCAGCAGGTGATAGGTTCCCATTTGCATCAGACACTCATTGTTTCCTGAAAGTACAGGCTTTGTCTTCCTGAGCAAAATGCAGCCTTCTTGAGGATGTTTGATGTCTTGTCCTCTCCCTATAAAGCAGAAATGTTAAGAACACTTTCTCTGTTCTGGCTGAATCCTAGAATCCTTGGATCTTTGAGCCCTCTTTTACCAAGAAGGCTCGGTGAGGTTATGTGATCAGAATTTTAGTCACGGAATAGTCTAAAGTAGAACATTGAAGTGAAGAGTGAAAGAACCACAGGTGACTTGAGATGCTACATTGTAGAACCATGAGGAGCCTGGGTGTTAAATGGTGGTTAACAAACATAGCTTTTAGAGAAATGGTCTGACAGAGACAGTAGAGTATACTACATCCCCATGAGAAGTTAAATAACAGCATAGGCCAGAGCTTGCCAAATGCAGGTGAGTGTCCTTGTGTTCAGAGCACGAAGAGGCCAAGAAGGCCCTGCAGAGAAAAGGGATTTGAACTAGTTCTGAATGTCTGTGTAAATGCCTCCCTGCTGTCATAGTCTGGAGCAGAAAACCCCTTCAAGAACTACTTTCTTCCTCACAGTTCTGCAGGCATCAGGAAGCCAAGAGACACAAGCAAGAAAGATAATTTTCCCACTTAGGAATTAGAAGGTTAAGACATTGGTTGGCTTCAATGGCCTATAGCTCCTTGTCAGCAGAATGCGACTGGGATCTGATGTATGTACCCTGTAAAGCTCCTTCAGATCCAGGTTCAGATTCTGGAAGAGACAGCAGAGACTAACTTGAATTGTTCTAGAAAAAAAATTAAAAAACAATTTTTTAATCCTCTTGCAAGGGACCTTGTGTGTGTTTTTTTTCAAATGACAAAATTTTTTTTTTTATTTTGAGACAGAGTCTCAAGCTATTGTCCTGGGTAGAGTGCCAGTGGTGTCATCATAGCTCACAGCAACCTCAAATTCTTGGGCTCAAGTGATCTCTTGCCTCAATTTTTCTATTCTTAGTAGAGACAGGGTCTTGCTCTTGCTCAGGCTGGTCTTGAACTTGTGAGCTCAAGCAGTTCACCCACCTCAGCCTCCCAGAGTGCTAGGGTTACAGGCGTGAGCCACAGTGCCTGGCTCATATGACAAAATTCTAAAGCAAGATGTCCACTTTAATTTGTGTGGCACCCTACAGAATGTTCTGCTTTCTCCAAATAGCTTTGTAAGGGGGCATAGGGTAAAGCCAGTTTCTCCTCTTTGCAGGTGCAGAAGACAATAGCATCTTGACAGTAGGTTCTGTTCAATGACTATTTCCCATGGCCAGCAGAGAACAAGATACTTTTGTTTCTTACTATCTTTTTGTTATTATTGTTGTTTTTGCAGTTTGGCCGGGGTCTGCAGTTTGGCCGGGGTTTGAACCCGCCACCCTTGGTATATGGGGCCGGCGCCCTACTCACTGAGCCACAGGCGCCACCCAATGCTTTTGTTTCTTAATGGGAGGTGAAAGACCCAAAGCTGGGAACTTTATTGCCCGTCCTTCCAACTCTAAACACTACCACAGTACTCTTGAAAGATAGATGGCTTCAGAGGAGGCACAAATAGGTAGCGCTCTTGAGCTGGTAAGAAAAGATGTGGGGAGCCTGTTACATCCCACGCTAGTTTATATGAGATTACAACTAGGGCTAGATTCACCTGTGATCTGTCTAACAGGGTGACAATATGAGACAGCCTGTCCCACAAACATCTTAAGGTCTCTGTAATTGACAGGATCCTGGGCTCTGACAGCTGCCAACTGGCATGTAACTTTCTGTGAATCTTGTGTGGTTACTTCTCTTTCTGCTACAAGGTTACAGCTCTTTCAACATTAATTTAAAATGCCATTGATCCTACAGAAAAGAGGAATCATATAAATTGCACAATGAAAGACTGTTAATTCAGACTTTCTCCAGTGTATTAGAGGACATGAAACCTAACTGTGTGGATTTTGCCTGATCTTGCCAGTTGCCCAGGTTCAGTGACATTTCGTGTCCTTGCTCCGAATACTGTGGTGGGGATGTGTTAGAGGAGCAGCGGAGGGTCTTAAGACTTTAGGAAACAGGGAGGTTAACAAGTATTGTTTGTGAAACAGATGTAAATCCTTGTTTGTTACTCACTCTGTAGTCCTCATAGAGGTTTCTAGGTGATCCTCAAGAGTATGTTGTCCTAGCTGTAGGTCGCAGAAGTCTATAGGACTGTTCAAAGCCAGTCTGTGAGATGGGGCTTTTGTCCTGGATACAGATGTAAAAAGGTACCTGTGGTCACCTTACTGCCTGGTCTCAAGACACAGCTGTGCGTGGCAGGACACCTGCTTCACCACCACCACCACTACCAAGGGTTCCAAGCTCATAGTGAAGTGAAGGAGGTGCAGCTGTGTTCACCTTTGTTTTGATTTTGATTCTTCTCAGAATTTGTGTTTAACTAGAATTGACCTTGGGCCAATTTTCAGGTGACTACAGTCTCATGCCCACCCACCCCACTAGAAATCTCTTGGAAGTTGGGTGCTTTGTCATTGTCAATAGAAGTAGTGCTTTGTCTTTCTGGTGGTGAGCTGTCCTGATCCTCCCTGGTTCTTTTAGGGCCTACTGGCTGGTTGTCAGAATGGGTGACTGAGTTTGATTGATTGAGTGGTAGCAAAGGCAGTGCATTATTAGTGTGGCCTGGCTAGCACCATGTTTGGAGCACTTTTCCAGAACTTCTTTTTATTCTCAGGGCATGTGTGTTATCCTAATGTAGGGATACTATGAATGGGGAAGCATTTCCTGAGTAAGGAATACCTACTGATAGTCTTCATGCTGTGTTTAAAAATATTTTCTAAATGAATTCCAGGTCTTGGGAGGTAATGCAGCTACATCTCAGTCACCAGCTGAGTGTACTATGTATGGGGGAGCATGGTAAAACTGAAAAAGTTAGCTCAGCAGTTGAACAGACATTTCTAGTAAGTGCTTGTGATGCTGGGTATGGAGGATGCCTAGCCCTTGTCCTCAAGATGGGAAGATAGATACGGAGTGTGCACATGAGTTTCCTGCATGGGATGAGGGATGGACAGAGTTCTCCCTATGTCTTATTTGGAGACTTCAGGATTCTTAAGAACATGAAATGGCTCTCTGGAGTATTGCATCATGTAGGTATTCCAAATGAAAAGTTTTAGTCAGGTGCGGGCAGTTAGTGTTTGATTTGCCTCTGGCATGAGGGGGACAGAGAGCTTGAAGGAAGGCTCTTTAGCCAGTTTGCCCTTTCATCCTGGGGATGGGGTATGCCCAGATGTCAAATTCTGAGTCTGGTGGGTGGGGGCATCTGGGCTTGGAGGGGAGGTGGCATGTGCATGGGGCTGATTTCTAGTATTCGAACTGTTGTTGTACCCTCTGAGTTGGGTTTGCCTCTGTGTAGCTACAGGGTCAAACCTAAGGTGGCGGTTTGAGTCCTCAGAGAAGAGCCCTGTGGTTTAGGAAAGCTCTGGATTAGTGTCAGGGCTGGTTTAGGCAGTCCAGGGCTACTGTCTGAGGTGAGTGTGCAGATACCTGGGCTCTCCCCAGGCCTGTGGATTCTGTGACTATTCAAGTTCCCAGAAGTTCTGTGATCCTATGTGGAGCCTGTTAAAGAGAAGGGTCATGTCAGGTGATATGCCAGCTGCTCTCTGGGGACTTGAATCTCAAGGGCTGCCAGGCAGTTGAGGTTAAAGGCCTTGGAATGCTATTAAGACTGCAACAAAGTTTCCTGGATTCAACCACTGGAGGAAAATGAATCTTGGAAAGCCTAAAGGGGCTCATCAACAGGTTTCCTCTGCATTCAGAGTAGGCTTGGTCTTCTGTGCTGGGCAGCAGAGGTAAGGTGGATAGCTGCTGTTCCCTGAGCATTTACTTTGTCCCAGGTGTTTTATGGAGCATCTGATTGGTGCTTTGAACTACTTCTGTGGTAGGTGCTCCATCTTCATTTTAGAGATAAGGAGATTAAGTAGTTTATACAGTGTCACAGCACTGGGTGGCTCTTATGCTGGTAGCTTAACAGCGTCTCTCTCTTCCCAGATTAGTGATGCCTCGTCTGGAAGCTGAACTCCATTGCATCTTATAAGGTTTTACTTTATAAACATGAAGTGGTTTCATATGTTACATTTTGAATTTTCATTCCCTTCCTGGTCCCTTCAACCTTTCTCCCTTTAAGTCCCTCTAGCTTGTAGTGGCTCTAAATGTTTTTGATATGTAGTTAGATGCATTATCCATTGCGCCACTGGCGCACTCTAAATGTTTTTGAGTGTGAGAATCCACTTTTATTATTAGAAGCTTTCAAGAACTTTCATGTAACATCAAGAATGCTTTAAGTAGCTTTTCCAGAAAATTCAACAACAGAAGCTACTCATAGTCCAGTCTTGCTTTGAAATGAATTTCTTTTCTTTTTTTTTTTTTTTTTTTTTAAACTGTTGTTTATTTTCCTCCTTTATTTTCATCTTGTTTAAGAACTGTGGAAGAACAGCTTAAGACCACTCAGTGGTTGTTCCTACCCATTCAGTGGCCTGAGCAGTGGGAGCTGCAGACCCGTCTTCAGTGGCAGGCTGGGCACTCCAGTCTTCAGTGGGGAATAGTGCTGAATAGGCACAGAGGGCACTTGCACGCCTTCTGACCAGTCTGCAACCTCTGGTTGTGTAGCAGCAAACTCAAAAACTGGAGCAGTCCATTCACCCTGAAATTCCTCCTTGGTCACAGCTTTCTCAGCAGCAGCCTACTCTTCCTTTTCATTCTCTTCAGGATCTCTGGAGAAATAGAGATCTGGCATGACCGCCCACGGATATTCACGGGAGATAGTGCCACGCATGCGGAGAACTTCCCGGGCCAGCATCCATCACATCAAACCTACTGAGTGAGCTCCCTTGTTGCAAGGGATGGCGATGTTCACATAACGCAGAGGAGAATCTGTGTTACACAGAGCAATGGTAGGCAGGTTAACATAAGATGCCTCTGTGAGAGGTTGGTGGTCAGCCCTGGGATCAGTAACCACTAGAAGACGAGGCTCCCAGAAGGCTGCCTGTATCTGGTTAGTGA
>CAUYPK010024428.1:0-33465 GCA_963574355.1 Loris lydekkerianus
AACATGAAAGAGGTAAAGTCTCCATCTTTCTTTAAGGCTGCATGGAACATATTCTCCTTAGCAAAGTATCCCAGGAATGGAAGAAAAAGTATCCAATGTATTCAGCCCTACTATGAAGCTAAACTATAGCTTTCACATGAAGGCTATAACCCAACTATACCTCAAGACTATGAGGAAAGGGCCAAGGAAGGGAAAGGGAGGGGGGAGGTTTGGGGAGAGGGAGGGTGATGGGTTGGGCCACATCTATGGTGCATATTTTTATCTATAATTAAAAAAAAAAAACTGTAAAATAAAAAAAAAATTAAAAAAAAAATTCACATCCAGCTCACATTGGTCTTCACCCTTTAAAGGTGAGGCAGTAAGGAAAAGAATGTAAAACAGAAGATTTCTGAAAATAGTGAAGGTGTTATCTCACCCTTATTTCTTGCCTATCCCATGAAGAAAGAAGCTTCCCAAAGTGCAAAAGAGCATATTTTGTGTAACAAATAATGAGCAATAAGAAAGCATACATATTATCTGTTTATCTTCGCAAAAGAAAACACTGGACAGATAATTCAGAAAATAGTAAATCGGGTTATTTATAAGATGTGAGAGGAGAAATCAGAGCAGAAGGGTTATGCAGGGAGTGACACTTCTCTGAGAGTATCTATTAGTAAGTTTTGATTCACAGAAGCATGTTAATGTTCTACATCTTAAAAAATTAAAATGAAATCAATACTGATGGGAAGAGGAAAGGAAAACCCTAAAATCCTAAAACCCAAAACAAACTAAAACAAACAAGCCAATGATATTTCAAGTAAATACCCTAAGCACAGTGAAGGAGAAAAAACAAAGAGCTAACCAAAGTAATTTATAAACATGGTATTTGCGTATGCTCTGTCTCAGGCAAGATTGAAGATAGAGCAGCACACAAATCCTAGACTCTTTTTATTACATTTGTTTCTTGTACAGGTATTGGCAAAACAATTCCAAAACTATTTTAAATGTATTATAGAATTGAACAGATAAGTACATGTATCGATGCTGTCAGAAGCCAAGGGCCAATGCCTGCTTGAGACACACCAGTAGCCACAGGGTAGAGAGCTGTTCCCCTGAGCCCGGCATCAATCACAGCTCGCCCAGAAATAAAGACAGGCGGAGGGAGTCCCATGGAGACACACGGAGGAGAAGGCGAGGGGAAGATGGAGTCAGAGATGAGAGTAACACAGCCACAAGCCAAGAAATGCCTGTAGCCATGACAATCTGGGTGAGACAAGGAGCAAATACCACCCTACACACACACCAGAACCTCCAGAGGAGGTGTGGCTCTACCCACACCTTGATTTTAGACTTCCAGCCTCTGGAAGTGTGAGAAAATAAATTTCTGCCTTTTTTAACCACCAGGTTTGTGGTAACTTGTTACAGCAGCCTCGGGAAGCCTATAAGGTAGACATGTTATTATCTTCACCTATCAGATAAGGAAATAGAGACATAAAGAGGTCACATTACTTGACCAAGATCTAGAAATAGTAAATAGCAAAGACAGTATTTGCCCAGGAAATCTGATTCTCACCACAGCCCTAATAAACACTATTTCATAGTCTTTCTATTGTGTAGTCATTAGAGAAGATAACCATAGACAGTGGATATCTTTCCATATCAAAATGTGATTATGTAGGAAAGCAAGTGACAGGATTATACGTGGGATACTTTGGTTAAATGAACATGTCATCTCACCTCCGTAAAAGTTCATAGAAATGCTGGGTAAAGAGTTAAATGAAATAAATACCTAGTGGACCTCAAAAGAAAAGAAAATTCTTAATAGCAGAAATAAGGAAGGAATATAAAGCCAAAGTGATAAGCTTGTGAGCAAGAGCTTGAGTTTAATATCCATGAGGAAGCAAAAGACTTCATTTCACAAAACACAAGGAGGGGAGTGGGAATGGGAACTCCTGCATAAAGCCAGGCTCCCTAAAGGGCTGTCCCTTAGAAAAGTAGACTAAGAGGAGCTCCACTCACTTCCAGGGAAGGAACAAGGAAGTTTGTCTTTATGGGGAAATGATCCCCTATTAGAAAAAGGAAGCCCAAGCCTGTTCCACACATGTGTGTGGCTCTCAAGTTATATACTCCACATGGTGGGACTCCCCAGCCAGTAAATTAATGTAAAAATGGGCCCAAATGAGTGACCCTCCTGGGGTTTCCAGCAAAAGCAAACACAGAACTGTTTATAAACAAGTTTTCTCAACACCAGAACATTCTAAGGTGCACACACACATATTAATATATTTTCTCTGAAAATGTGTTAACAATAAAAAACATTACAAACACAGGATAAAAGGAGTCACCATGAGCAAGGGGCAGCAGCTACAGGAAGATTTGTATGCTCAGTGACTATAAATAGTGATGCTTCAACTCATAAAATAGAAGGACTTGAGGCCTTAAGGGCATGTACTATGCAAAAAAATAAATAAATAAATAAATAAATAATAGATTCGGAAATGACCGAAGGGAAGCTCTAGAAGGGAAAATGTAAAATTCAATAAACACAGGTGTGAAGAAATAATATAAAATTCTGCAACAAGAGATAACAAGATAGGAAATATGAAAGAGAGGCTAAGAGAGATGAGAAGGTTAAAAATGTATCTCATCAAAATTCCAGAGCTAGAGAAACTAGAGAATGAGGTAAAAGCAATAATCAAAATACAATGACTGAGGGAATTTGTGAGAACTGATGATAGACCTGGGTGTTAATGACAGTCTAGGCAGAAAACAGCACACTCAAACCAGGAAGAGAGAATCATTTAATTAAAAAGTGACTGTTTTGACAGGTCAGAGTAGAGAAAAAAGAAAGTAATAAGGAATGGGGGAGCTGGTTAGAGAAAGACTCAGAAGGAGAAGGGGAGAGGTCCCCAAAACTTGAGGAAGAACTGTATGAAGAAGGTTGCCCAGAACAGTGCCTTTGCTGGAGGGATGCATCCAACCTTTGGGAAACCAGCCTGGAAGCCTGGAGATTAACATGTTAAGCTCATACTCCTCAGGCCCTTGCAGCTTCTGCTGATGCCTCCCATTGGAGAAACTCCACTGGAAGTCAAAGGTCAAGGGAAAATGCAATCCATCCATTAGCTTTCTGGGTTCAGGGCCCTCAGGTGAAGGGGCAGTAACAGCTCCCATTGTAGCCCCACCCTACTTTATCTGTTGTTCTAGAACATTTTGTAACTAGTCACTAGGCAGTGCACCACCCTCTTGTCTCCCAGGACCTTGACAGCCTTTGCTCATAGTACATACACACACACACATCTAAACGGGTGGGGAAGAAAAGATGAGAGAGTGAGAACTCCCATTTTGATGATTTGGGTTTATTTTTTATTTTTGCTTATTATATTTTCTAATCCTTCTATAGCGAACATGGACTGTAATCATACAAAGGATAGATCTTTTAATAATACTAAGAGTGTGTAGAAATTATAAATTCCTAACCAATTCATTCATTACTATACTGACATCTTCCCTAACCCAGACTCCCTGCATGTCAGAACTAGAGACATAAATCAATGATTTCACTGAGGGGGAAAAAAAAAGAGAGGAAGGGAGAGATTGAAACCAAGTATCGGGGAGTAGTTTGTAAATAGCAAATTATCTTTTAGTCAGGGTTATATGTATCTTTGCTTAAGCTCAGTAAAATATAATCTCCAAAATAGTGCATGGCCAGGTTTGTGGAGGTGACATCCTGGCCTGTGGAAGGCAACAAGAAGATGTACAAAACCTAAGTTGTATCTTAGGGTTCAAGTATGCAGAAATAAATTTTGCTTTTAAAAAGACAGCAGTGAAATTATATCTCTGGCTATCTAGAATACTTTAAGAAATAGGGAGCTGAGCCTTCACCTTGGCCAAAATTGAAGCTTGACATTACATGCAGATGTGCTTGCTAGATTTTTTTTTAATCTATCCACACAGCTAGTCATTGCCTGGAATTCAAATATCCTTATGATAGGGGTTGCAGTGAAATCTAGCTTCTGATGGATTAGAAGGCGGGTCCTCTTTTCATCTCTTGCTTCAGAATGTCGCTGCTGGGAAGGCGACACCTCCCTTCTCCACTAAGCCAGCCTGGATTCAGAGGAAAGAGCGCCATCTACTGCAATGCCTTGCAAATATAGAAGTTCGCTGTGCTTTACCCAAAGGCCTTCCCACTGGATTGTTCCAGCTCAGACCAGCTTCTGAGAATTAATGAGATTTCAGCTGAGGGTTGGAAGGATGGGAACCTCCGACCAGAGGCCACGCTTAACCGTATTTAAAATCCCAGCTCTTTGATGAGAACTTTTTGTTATCAACGTTGTAATGCTGTTAGGCAGGGATAATGATTGATGGAAGTCGTTTTACCAAGTGTAGATGCAAGTGTCAGTTTCTTGGCATTTATATGAGAAACAACATCATTCTCTGTGAGGAGTGCAGGTGGATAAAAAAGCCAGCAGAGACAGCTGGAAGCCCCTTGGTCTTTAACAGACACTGCTCCTTCACCCCTACCTACAGCGCTGGTGAGATTACCCAAGTCCTACTTTCTTTATCTCAGATAGAAACTCATGCTCAGGAAGACGAAAGGAGGCACTGAAGCTACACATACAGTGATCTTATATTCTGCAAAAAGTAAACTTGTGTACCTCTTAAAGAAGGCAGAGTAACAGGCGTAAACTCAGAAAGCAGGCAAGAAACGGGACTCCGTGGGCCAGGCAGCATCACAGAAGATTCCACCAATAATTGACAGAGAGCTTCACAAGTAACCAGCAGTTAGTCCCCAGGAGATGAGATGCAAATGCAGCTGTCTTTGGACTTTGGCTCAACCCCTCATTGGCATGCAAATGCACATATACCTCTTCCAGCTCTAAAAGTCTGTGGCAACTTACACACACATTAAACTGAGCAACAAACACAAAACGCAGCTCAAAGCAGTATGGAAACCAGAATCCCATAGCCTTTCTCAGTACATTATGAATACCTACCCCATCACCCAAAAGCTCAGGAGTTTTATATTCAGTAGCTCTGTACTTGTGTCTATAGCAATTCTGGGCTGTGTTATCCCTTTCACAGGGTCCTCTGTATTATCAAACTGAAAGCTATGCAGGTGGGGAAAACCCTCAGATTAATAGATCTATTAAGTAATTTTAGATGCCACATTCCCTACCATTCACTGTTTTGTCCTTCATTCTTCCTGCCCAGTTAAGAGTCACCTCACCACTCACACTTTCGACCATTCATTTGTGGGTCTTTCAAGCAATCTGTGTTAAATCCTGCCTCTGACTGTCTTAGAATGCAATGACCTGGTAGCTTTCCCACAAAGAGTTAAGTACTCTCTATTATGACAGCAAAGTTTTAAACTGAATTGGCAATCTAAAACCACTATTCTTGGCTCATCCTTGGTGTTTTACCAAGGATTAGACTTTGAAGAGTTTCTCACACATGCCAACAAACCCCTATCATGGCCCTAGGCCATGTCCACCTTTCCATTTCCACATCAGAACTGTTAGACCTGTTAGACATGAGTACACACATACACACGCTTTGGTGGGGGGCAGCATAAGATTGAAAGCCATCAACTTTCCATGGTGCAATCCTTGTATGTATCCCATTCTCATTCCTCCTATCAGAAATGTCTTTAATTTTTTTGCCTTCCTAACTCCCTTTTCTCACCACTTCCTTCCTTCCTCACAGAGAAAACAGTAGAAACAAGAACAATGAACTCTTTCACTTCCTGCTTCCCCATCTTTGTCTCTGCCTCCATTCCTAACCACAGTTCTGTCCCTGTGAGACATTCCTCCTCTTACCCAGGACTAATCCTTCCACCTGAGCTCCCATCCCAATCATTCCCACTACCTCAGAGACCTGGCTCTGACATCATTCTGAATATTTTCATTCAGGACTTTTACATTTTCCAATGTGAAAGGAAGAAGAAGAAAGAGAAAGGAAGGACAAGTGGAGGAGGAAGGAGAGGAGGGGATGAGAGGGAAGACAACGTCCTCAATACAACATTCCCTCTGATTTTCAGACTCTCTTTTCTCCCTGCACAGACAAATTAGCAGTAAGATTGCTAATTTGTACATACTTCCCCATTTCCTCACCAACTATACAGTCACTATTCAGCCTCCACCATTTCACTAAACACTAATTAAAGTGCATTTGGACCGCTGTATATGTGGTGCATCACATGTTGACTGGCCTATGGCAAAAGCTCAATAAATGTTAGCACAGGTATAAAACCTTCCTGGCCAATCTCCCTCTAATTGGTAAACCAAGTAGGTACTTTCCAATTCCTCCCTTAATTGACTTTTCTCCATCAGCAATGCCTCCTTCTCTGAAATGTCTCCCATTGGCTTTCAAGTCCCTTCTCTGTACCTCTGTCAACTTATCAGTCTTCTTTAGGGGCTCATATCCCCCCCCCCATTCCTTAAATAAGGATTGCTTTTAGTCTTCATCTCTTGGGTGTACACTTGCTGGTGACTTTATTAATTCCCATAAAAGCAACTGCCACTTATATAATCATAAATGCAATATGGTACCATGATGACTAACATCTCAGAACTATCTTTTGTATTCATTAGACAAATGTGTAATAAATGACTACTATGTGCCAGTTCTATGGTCCTCTCTCCACTGAACATCTCCACTGAAATCATTCACAAGCATCTAAATTCAGCATGTCCAAAACTTGAGTTATCTCCCTACACACAAGCATGTGAGCGCACACGCATGCATACATCATTATTCTCTTCCCCCACTCTCTCTTTTTCTTTTCTATTTCAAGTAAATGACACAACCCATCTACCAAGTCAACCTAGAGACAAATTTAGTAACAATATTAAAATCTCTTTTTACCCAGCTCTACATCCAAAATACTCACCAAGACCTGCAGATTTCATCTCCTAAATGTTCTAGACTCAGTGCCTTCCTCCAGACCACTGTCATTGCCCCATTTCAAGCCTTCACCTTTTTCACCTGCACAACTGCAAAGCCTCTTAACTGGTCTCTCATTTTAGTCTTAATCCCTGTCAAGCCATTCTCCAAGCTGACCTTTCTAAAATACAATCTAGTCATAGCACTTTTCTGTCAAAAAAAAAAATTTCAGTAGATTTTGACTGCTCCAAGATAAAATCCAAGTTCATAAAAGTGCCATCCAGGGCTCCCTCCTACCTATCCAGGATCACATCTTAGCACCCACTCTCCTACCTGTATTTGTACCAATGGTTTCCCATGCCCTTTCACTCCTCCAAACTTCTGTATACACTGGTACCTCTACTCAGTGCCTTTCCACCCTCTTCTTGTCTATTCAGGTTTGTTCATTTTTCAAATTCAGGTCAACATTCATCTCCTCTATAATATTTTTTCTGCCCTTCCCCTCACATACTTGGTCTGATTTAGGTGCTTCTTCCTTGGGAATCCCAAAGCACTCTGTACTTTCTTCTATCCTTCCACTTACCCACACTTTCATGTGACCATATTCTGTACTTTGTAACCTCTGTGAGGCCAGGGATCATCACTGTTCAATAACTTCAGTCCCTATCACAGTATCTACAATATAGTAGGTATCCAGTAAGAGTGCTGAATAAATGTTGAAAACACAATGGAAGAATTATGGTAAATAATTCTTGATAAATCTATGATAAATAATTCCCCAGACCCCATCAGTTATAGCCACCAATGAAGGCGTATCAACAATTTCCACTGACCCTATCCCCCACCTTTAGGCCCCTACTGCTTACCCCTCCCTTTTCATGTTAAAGTTCAGACTCTATAAATACACACAGACATGCTCAGGAATGTGCTCATGAAATTGCTACACATGAATCCTTCAGACTCCAAGGGCTTCCTACTTCCCCTGACCCCAGAACAGTGTCCATCGATCATTGATGCCTCCTGCTGGCACCTCTGCTGATGCCACAAAGCCTTCATGATGTTGGTCTCCTACAAAAGAAGAGAGGAGGAAGCAAGCAGAGAAAACTTAGCTTTTCCATCAGAGGCTCCCCAAAGCAATACAGCTTATGCTTTTTTTCATACCTTTATTTTTTTATTTATCTATCTATTTATAGAGACAAGGTCTCTTTCTGTCACCCAGGCTGGAGTGCAGTGGCAGCCTTGAGCTCCTGGGTTCAAGTGATTCTCCTGCCTCAACCTCCCAAAGTGCTGGGAATACAGATGTGAGCAACCACACCTGGCCTAATTACACACCTCTGGGTAAAACTTCTCTCTTACCACTAATTTGCACACCACTGCTCTTCATGGGACCCAGACAAGGTTAGCAGTAGTTCATATCAGAGAAATATGGGTGATGGACACTGAGGTGACTCAGGCTCTTTTTCTTTCCAACAATTACAGAATTCTTGATAGAAGAAACTGATCTGCCTGCTTCCTGTCTCCCTCTGCATTAGTGTTCATCACCACACTCTCTACCCAACCTGTCCCAGTAGTTCATTGAATATGGTTAACTGTCATTTATATCAAACAGGGACAATTTTCCCTGCCACACCATGCCTCAGACACTGCTGGCACTGGGCACACAGTGGTGAACAAGGCAATCAAACCATCATGGAGGCAATAGAGCATAGAGGTGAAGGCCCAGAGTCCTAGAGCTAGACCATCTGGGCTCACACCCTGGATCTGCTACTTTCTACTTTTATTGACCTTGATCAAGACACGTTAACCTCTCTGTTTCTCAGTTTCCCTATCTGTAAAATGGTAATGAAGTTCATACTTTATAGTGATGTTATGATGAACATGAAGTTAAGTCATGTTCAATACCATTGTCTGGCACTTAGCAGTATAGCAAATATTCTATAAAAGCTACCTGGTATAATTATGGTCTAGAAGGAATATACAATAAAATAAAATAAACAAGCAAGCAAAATAATTACTGATTGTAATACATGTAACAAAGAATAACAGCAGTGAGAGTAGGTTATTTTAGTGGGTTTTTACCTAGAAGGTAATTTGAGACGTGAAGGTTGAAAAGGAGTCAGCCACACAATAGCTGGGAAAAGAAAATTCCTGACAGAGGGACAGAAGGTGCAGCAAATGCAGAGTCCCTTAGACAGAAAGGAACTTGGGGAGTCCGAACACTAAAGGAGGGTCAGTGAGCTGAGAGGGTGAGCAAGGCGCAAAACGGTATGGGAGAAGAGAGGGAGGTCCAGATTGTGCAGGGTTGTAGGGCTGCAATAGGAAATTTCTATTTCATTCTATGTTAAATGGAAAGCCATTGGAGAATTTTATGCCAGAGAATGACATTATCTAATCTACATGTTTTAACATTACTCTGACTACTGGATTGAAGGGTAAGCAAGAGTAGAAAGATAATTAGGAGGCTTCTGAAGCCATCTGGGATAGAGATGTGATGACTGTCACTAAGAGGGAGGCTGTGGAGATAATAATGAATATATGGTCCGGTTATCTGCAGAGATGCTGCAGTGGTCTATGCAGCAGGGCAGAGCTGGCTAGAGCAGTAAAGGTTAAGAGAAGTTAAATTAACTGCCCTTCCCATAACCTGAAAGGGAGTGATATCTTTCTTTGAAAACACGGTTTTCCATAAAGATAGATTGTCACTATTTTCCACAACACAAAGCACTGATTTACTGAATGCCCACATTGGGGTATAGCTCTGGGGATAGTAGAAATGATTTTGTTTTTACACACAAATACCTGCTATTTCTCCTGATACATGTTCCTACAGCTGCTGTTTTTAAATCATCAAAATTATTTTTACAACTTTCGTGCATAATAAAAAAGCAAATAAAAATAGGCATTATATATAATAAAAAGAGAAGCATTAATTGATATGTTTTAGGTCATTTATAAAGCAATAGATTTTAATTTTATAATTTTTGTATATGTTGTGATACTTCATGAGCCCTCTACTTCTTTGTAGTAAATATGTACAGTAAATATTTATAAATATTTCATAGAAATGGGGAACAATTTTATTTTAAATGACTAGATTGATTTTATAATTTTCCTTTGTAAAATATTTATGATCACATACACGATTAAGAATGTCACCTGAAATAAGGAAATGAAATTTCTTTCATGAGAGTCTTAGAAATTCACTCTGGTAAAATGGAGCAAAATAAAGACTATAGACAAAGTTTTTAGTGAATAACTATAGACAGAGTCTTTAGTCTTTATAGAGTCTCTTTAACCCGACCACTCTACCTACAGTCTTAATTTTTTTCTGGCTCAGGTTCAAACATACTGCAGATTTTAAAGTCATTGTTTGATATTCTTTTCCCTCTGCTCCCAATTAATTGAAGCTTTTTCTCTTATAGTCCTTCTCATCACTAAAAAGTAGGTTTCATACAAGAAAAGTATTATCAAACACTGTAAATACAAAAATAACCCTAAATCAACATATATTTATCAAATGACTAATATTTAAACTCCCTTCTCTATATAATCTGATCCCAAACTCCATTGTTCTATCCCAACTAAAAATAAAGCATATGCAGAATTGTGCTACCTAAAGAAGTAAATAGTTTCTTAAACTAAGAAAGCAGAAGACAGCTATGTTTAGAAGGAAATAAAGAAAACCATACAAACTTAAGGGCTATTTCTTTCAGGATGGCTTTAGAGACAAAAACTCAAGGGAATTAACATTTGTTGAGTATATAAACTTAGGGAACACTAAATACTAAAGTAATATGAAAGCTAATGACCTTTCTAAGAAGGTCATATTTCCTACCTCCAGAGAATAAGAAAATTCTTGAGCAAGTGAAACACAGAAGGGAATAAGGAAAGTTGGGACTGGAAGATAGGAACAATTTTTGTGTGCACTTAAATCAATTGTTGTTACTTCAGTCAGTGTGTGGAAGAAGGCTAGCAGATGGGGAGGCAGCCAAGGGACTCAAGATTAAGAGATATTTAAAGAATACTTTCAGTTGAACATTATTCAAACCATAACTCACAAGTAATTTGGCTGTTTAAAAATATCTGAACAAGGAGGCTCTCAATTCCATTGCTGAGCTAGGAATTCTGTATACCAAGTTCGTAAGCATTGGGGGGGGGGGGGGAGGGAGAGTTGCATGTCTCCAAAATGGCCATCCTTTATGTTTATGTGTAGAGGAGGATCTGTTTCTGGGCTAGCTGAGTTGATGTTGAAAGATCCATTTCACCCATTTGGTCAATATCCAACACGGCAAGCCTATCTGACTGTCAAAGATAGTGACTCCTAGGGCCAGAGTTGAAACTGTCCAGAACCTGCAGGAAAATTATAAAATCCAAATGAAAGCAAATTCAAAATAATCATCTATAAATAGGGTGCATTATTTTTGAAAACCCAGAAAAAAAACATCAGGTTAGGGAAGGAGAGTAAGAGTGAAGAAAAAATGTGGCACCATTAGAAATCCCAACAGAATGGGGTGCCCTTCATCCTAAAAGTTTGAGGAAAAGCCTACCCAATCCCCCTTTTTTTGTCCCTAGATCCCTGCAAATCTCTTCTTAACACAGAATTCAGATAATTCTCTTAAGTTTTAAGTTATGTCATGCCCCTCATTTTCTCTAAACCGGCATTTTTAAATCTTTTTTTTTATTTCAGGGCACACTTGAATCTATAGTTAAACTTCAACAGTACACTTAAATTATGTTAATCAAAACAAAAGAGTAAAAAAAGAATATACTTATCATGCTTTGAACGTCTTTTGAACTAAATAATAATTTAGTTAATGATCTTTAAAAATTTTCACAGCACACCTGAGATCCTCTCCCAGCATACTGGTTGAAAATCACTGCTCTAACCTTCCAGTGACTTCTGACCTCATTCAGAGTAATTACCAAACCTTGTAAGGTCCCTGTGATACTAAATGGTGAGGCTTATAACAGAAGCCTACACAAGACATTTTCCTCCTTTTTTGAAGTTGAGCATCTGTATATTCTCCCAGATTGAGAAAAATTCCCCATGGTGTGGTTCTTGGCAGGGGGCAGAACCTACAGTGGTGGAAAAGGGACTATTGCCTGTCCCCACTCTCCACCTACTGGAGCAAAATCACAGGACACAGGCAAGGCCAGTACAGTTATGTTTTTACATTATTCCTTCAAGATTCAAAAACAGAAACTATTTGTACTAATGCAATCAAGGATGCAGCGGCTGTCATGCTGCATATGATGGCAATGACACCACCAGTAGCAAGTGTCCATCTCTAGTGGTGCCCAGAGGAACACCCAGCCAAACCGTTCTTGCAGCATGAGCCTGGTATTCTTGACAACTGAGCTTTCTTTGGATCCTATTCACCTTCTGAGCCTGGTTCTACAGCCTCTGCTTTATTCACTATGGCTGCCAATAAATTTGTTTTCTGCTTAGATTAGCCACAGTCATTTTCTATTGTTTACAATCAAGAATCATAACCACTAGAGGAGCTATGTTGCACATTGATGAATTTTTGAATATGGAAAGGACTAGAGTGTAGTGGAGTACAGAAAGCCAACTTGCTCTACATAAAAAAATAAACAATTGAATTTCTTGGGGATACACACCAGGAGGTGACCTGACATAGAGTCTTGAAGGAGAGAAAGGATTCTAAGTCATACAGTGGGAGCCTATGAAAGGAAGGAACAAGGAAAAAAAAATAATAATAATAAACAACAAGAGGAGGGGGAAAGTAATGAAATACCTTACAGTGGAATAGTAATGAAATACTTTACCTAAAAAGCTCTCCTACCCTGCACCTAACCTGTCCATAATTATTTTTGTTACTAGAATGCTTTTTGTTAAAGTTTGCCTCAAAGGGGATGTCAATCAAGGACCTAAGTTAGGGTGACTGAATTTTTTTTTAAATACAGTGGAATAATGCAGCATATATTCTGCTCATACAGGACTATTGACGGGTTCTGTCATTTGGTCGAGTAATGAATGTATTTTATTACTTACTGGCCATTATTCAGGGATCAATTTTCTGAAGTTTGAAACTTTGAAAAAATCAACCAAGAATGCTTTATTTATGAGGTTGATGAAGTTAGTAATGATAGGAATTTCATAAGCCCCACCGAGAAGTCATTATATTATTGTTCCAGTGTCATGCCCTAGATTCCTCTCCATCCCTGTCTTGTTCTTAGTCTCTTTTCCATGTTTCACTTTTCCCCTCTATTTCTGTGTATTTGTCTGTTTCTCCTTTGTCAGTTTCTCATCTCACATCCAAAGAGTTTGTTGCATGTCAACATATCTACATAATATGGTAAGATAACATAGATTCAAAGTAGATGAGAAAAAAGAAAAGGCAAACAAAAGAAAGACACAAAGGTCAGAAGTTAGACTAATACAAAAATGCATACTAAGAAACCCAATTCACAAGCTACGGGTGCCATCAATTTTGCTCTACACTCTCTAGCGGTTATTGCAAAGATGGAAATACAATCCAATATCTATAAGATAAAATTATACCAATTGCTTAAGCTTCTGAAATCTGCATAATAACATAATTTATGAAAATGATGCATCACAATGACACAATTTGTCAAAAAATTCCTCCACCTCACAAGTGGCCCTGCCACACTCCACAAGCAGAAATAACTGACAGAAAGTTCAGTCACCTCTGGCTGGAAGAGCTGGTTTTGCAGTGCACCTGATGGGAGTATTTTTTCACACGGCAGGTAATAAATTTGTGGAATTCATTACCTAAGGAGAAGGTGCAAGCAGGAAATAGAAATGGATTCAAATAAAGTTGGTCAAATTTATAAATGGTGAAGCCATTTGGCTCTTATTTCCTTTGTATTTAGTAATATTTTATAGCGTGATCCACCCCCACTTCTTCACTTGCTCTCTTATAGTGCATCCTTTCAGCTCCTTACCTGTCTCTCTGATAGGATTTCTGATGGTATATATAGCATTTGATGCATATTTATTTCCATAGAAATATTACCATTTTTATTCTTTGTCAGTAGAACCTATCAGATTTCATTGGTTTTGTTTAAATATAGTCAAGATATATTACAATCTTCACATTTTTCGTAACATATTTTGTAACACTATACAACACATAATTAAATTAATAATTCTAATGCTAGTCCCAACTTATATACTACTTTAGAACAAATTAATTATGCTTTAAGGACCTAACTGAAGTAATCCTGGTCCTGGAAACTTGGGAGACTTTCTCATTGCTCAAGACCCAAACAGGAGTGAGGATGGTAATTGGTTTGGATAAAGCGGCAGCACTTTGCATGGGTGAGGGTGGCTTGAGCTGCTAGCTGTTGCTTTCTGTGCAGCTGGTGCCTCTCTACCCTGTGATCCTGTCTGCCTCAAAGAGAGGGGGAGACATGCTCAGACTTTGTCACTTTGGGGACTCACATATACCCAAAATGTGCTGCTTAAATATGCTAATTGCTTAAAACTGAGGGCTCCTGGGGAACAGCAAATACAGGGAAAGACTTTCTCTAAATTTCCTTACCTTCCTTGAGAACAGACTCTTCAGGAAAGATTCAATTCTCCTGGATCCCTTCCCCAGGAATCTTCCCATCTAAGAGATTGACTTAGATGACAAGAAGGAAGACAGGAGGTTAATACTATGCCGAGCAGAACTTTGTCACAGGCTGTGGCTTGTTCTTTGGGCCCTTCGTTCTCTCCTAAAAACCATGTACTCGCCCCTAAATTGCCTACATTGCCCCTCCCCTCTCTCCTATGGAAAGGTCATATAAGCTACTAAATTTCACTGGATTTTTGGGTACTCACCTTTCCTTCCTGTCATGCCCCCATGCATGCAATAAATTCATATGCTGCTTCTCCTATTAACATTATCATCACTTTAATTCATAGGCTCAGTTACCAAACCCTCAGAGGTAGAAAGTTTTTCTCTTTCATACAAATAAGAACCAGCATGGCTGCTATTTTGGGGTCCCTCATCAGTGCACAAGGCACCCAAGAAGTCGTTTACCCAGAACTGGACATTCAACAACCTCTTAAAAGTCTTGAGGCATAAAATTGGGAGACAGGCTTCTGCTGGGCTTCAAGTTACTTTCTTCTCTTTGATTTGGGAAAATTGTGGAAAAGATACCAAGTCTCTGAGTGGCTAGGAAAAAAGGTAGCCAGAAGACATAAGCTTTGCTTGCCTTTCAGGGAAAGAAAGACTTTGGGGCACACAGAAATGAAATTGCTACTGGGATGTGTTGTTTATACCAGGAGAAATCATGGCTCAGATTGACGGGGCTCTTTGGCAATTCTGAATTCCAGGGGTTATTTATTGGGATGATTTTTGAGGTGAAATCAAAGTAGTTCTGCAGCAGTAAAGGTCTGCTGTTTATTGTGTTGGGGTTTTGATAGCTGTTACCAACACAGCAGAGGCGGATCACCTCACTAGACACAGACCGAGAAATACATACCAGGTGCACTCCTGTGCCTGCCTTCTCCTTTGTGATGCCGAGGTTTGCTCCCAGTCCTGTTGGATAGAATATCACCTTGGACACATTCCTTGCCTCCTCTGTATCGTCTTTCTCATCCATAAAACTCAGTGGTTATAACTACATGATCTTGAAGGACCCTTGAGCTCCACGCTCTCATCTCTCTGGCGTGACCTCACGTTTCTGTTAAACGGCAGGTGCTATTGAGAACCTCCTGCCATTCCTTTCCAGCTGCTAGCAGAAATTACACAATGTTGTTAAGTACCAATTTTTTTCCTGATAGCAAGAAAGCAACACTCATGTCACCAGAATATTCCTGACAAAACATAAAAGCATGACTATGTAAATTAACATTTGTCCTAAGCAAGAACTGTTTGAAGATTTCAGGCACCTACCAGGAGATAATTGGGAAAGCAAAGCAGACTACTCATTTTCCTTCTCTTTAAAACAGGGTGAAACTGACACTTATCTCAAGGTGTTATCTTTAGATCAAATGACATTGTATTTTGCTACCACAATGTCCCATGAACATAATGCAATGAATACTATAGTGACTGCTGCTGTGAGGTAGCCATGATTATCATCACCCAGAAGAGAAAACTGAAGTTCCGAGAGGAAAAGTCCACAAGGTCACATAAGTAGAAAATGGTACAAATGGTTTTTAAACACACAAATATTTGACTCCCAAACTCATGCTTTTAATCAGTATATTTATGAGTTGTTTGGCTTTGCAGCTATTAATGTATGTGGGGTTTGGGGGTCAGCATAACAGGGTTTAAATGGTGAATATACTGTAGAAAAGTATTGAGCCTGGACACCCAACTAATCTTACTACAAATTAGCTTCCTCATCTGTGAAGACTAAATGAGATTATACACAAAAAGCACCCAACAAGGATAGGCCTTCAGCAGATGGTGTTTTTCTTTCTGAGTTTTTAATGTTCCTAAAACAGACCCCAAGAAAGGATTTGGATGCAGTAGTTTTATTTGGGAGGTAATCTTCAGAAGTACAAATGAGGAAGTGGGATAAGTGAGAAAGAAAAGGGAGAAAAGTTAATGGAAGGTGTATGTTAGTGGACAGGTGACTACTGTAAGCAACCGAGGCTCAAATCTCCGAAGACAGTGTGAGAACAAAATGCAGAAGCTGACTCTGAATCCTCCCATTGGAGCAGCAGTGTGCAAATTCCAGTGTGCAGCAGAATCACTCGGGGGGCTTGTTGGAACACAAGTTGCTGAACCCCATCCTAAGGGTGTCTGTGTCCACAAGTCCTGACAGGAGGCAGGAATTTGCATTTCTAACAGGTTTCCAGGGGAGGATGATGCTGCTGGTCCAGGGCCACACTTCTGAGAGCCACTGCACTGAAAGGTGGGAGACTGGGCCCTTAGCCACTGACCCATCCCCTCCTGGATGAAATGATCCATTGTCTGGGAACTAGCCTCGGGGATTGTTAACCCCACCACACACACATTTCAGGGATGGCTTGCAGTGGTAAAGCAAGTTTGAGCAGTACCAAAGCAAGCTTTAAGGCAGATCAAAGAGAAACAGGTGCTGAGGTAGAACACCAAGGGCATGCGGGCAGCTGTGTCTGGCAGCTGTTGGGGAGCCCAGGTGAACTGAGCAGGTAGAGCAGAGTGTCTGCAGCATCTGCTGTACTTTCTCTTGCCTGGTGTTGCCATGTTTGTATCCGTTAGTCTCCAAACTGAAGGGGTTCAGCCTCAAGGTCATTGGCTGAGAAATCTCTGAACCCAATGGTTGTGAATGTGGAAGCTCCCTCTGCCTGAGGATGACAGCTGCAGTAAAGGACTCTTGCATACCAGTACTTTTTTCCAGCAAATCCAAAGAATGAGAAGAGGAAGACGCCATAGCCAGAGCTGTACACTCTGACTCTTAAGTGACCAACAGACCCACTGGGACCCAAAGCAAAGTCCTGGCATAGCCAGGCCACAAAGAAGACTCATTTCACATGCAAATCACACAGACCACAGGCCTCTCACGCATGATTTCTGTGCCCTATGGGGAAAATGGCTAGCACTGGTGATAAAATGGGATGGCTCTATTATTCTGTTCTGTATGTACATTTAATTGTCAACATCACAATTGCTTTAACTGCAAATCAGCACGAGCTCATTGCCCATCAGTTGTTTGATGGGAGGAAAACAGGCCATTTGGAGGTGATGCGGATATGAGAAATACCATTACTATCTTTTTATATGAGGTTTTGTTTTCATTCTTCACTTCCCTCGCCCTCTCCTCAGTGAATTTTTCCCCACAAATTCAACATCAAAATAGTACAGACAATATAAAATATCCCATCATTTCCATCTGGATCCCCAGGCTTTCATGTACTAATTGCAAATATCTGTAATAGTTAGGGCTTTTTATCTTTCTTAAAACACTTTTATATATCTTAATCTTCATAAAAGTGGCTTGAGCTTGAAAAGCTGGCAGGAACAGCATTTGCAAAGGAGGAAACTGAGGCACAAGACAGCAGATTGGCTTGTTTGGGAACTGACAAGCTGTGATAAAGCTGATTCCCACTAATATGCAGAGGGTCATGTTCAGCTTTACTCACGTGGTTAGAAAAAGTCTGGAAATATTAATCAACAGAGAATTTCCCATACTTCCTCTGCCCTTTATTCAAGCAAGTAGCTACTTGCCCCAAGGAAGGTATATGGTTCAAAAAATAAAATTAGCCCTGGATAATTCCATGGGTTTCCACGGGAAGTAGGAAGGAAAATAGAAAAGCAGAAAGAAGAGTCAGAAAAGTGCAGCAAAGAGGGGCAGTGCCTATGGCTCAAAGGAGTGGGGCACCAGCCCCATGTGCTGAAGGTGGCAGGTTCAAACCCAGCCCAGGCCAAAAACTGCAAAAAAAAAAAAAAAAAAAGTGCAAAAAAGACAGAACATAACAAAGAAGCAGGGGAGGAGAAGACCCGCCCCAAACTAGAAAAGGACTCAGGCTCCCTGAGATACAGAGGGAAGGAAACAGAGTACTGTGTCTCAAATCAACAAGGACCCAGAACCACTTCCTGGCACTGCAGCCAAGAAGGAAGCAAGACACTGAGAGGAAATGGTGCAGGGTACGGGACACCCCAGGTGCAGGGCCCAGGACTCAGCAAAGATTTCCAGAGCCCCAGTGTGTTCAAGAAGTAACAGAATGTCCCAACACCCAAAAGGACCAAGAGGACAAACACATGGGATATCTCAGCTCAGAGACAGGTGACCAATCACCAGGGGTCCTAAGTTCCCCACCTACCCCAACATGACACAGAGCAATAAATGATACCAGAAATTATGACCCAAGCCCATGTGGCAGAAGTGGGGGGAAGGGAAAGGACAGTAGGAGGAATTCTCAGCATAGCTAAGTATTAATTATCCATCATAGGAAAAGTGACTCTGGATTATAGGATATAAAGTAAGTGATATTTCACACATCGAGTATGGGGCCGATATTCAAACCTATTGTGATTACCTTGGTACCAACAGCATCTTGAACTTTTATCAGAACGGTCATTAGGTGAAATGATGGAGTACTGACAATCTCCCTGGACTTTTCCATCCCAAAATTCAACTGGCCCCTCCAGTCCCTTCTGTGTGCTACTCCCTGGCTCAAGGGTTGCATCTTCCAATGTCCTTGCTCAGGAAACACCTTCTTCCAGTACCAACATCAAAATGCCACCCCATGGTCCCAACTAGATTACTTAACAATCACCCTCAGCCTTCTTCCCACCCCAACCCCTTGGAAATATAACACACAAAACACAAATTTCATCAGAAACAGTAAATCATTCTGCAGAAATTCTCAGATGAGGACATAGGAGTATAGAATATAGGAACATGAATAAAATGTTAATTTGGAGAAGAGCTGAGGTATGAGCTATTTATGTTTATCAAAAAGGATATAGTTTTGAACACTATCATTTTAGCACAAAAAGAGCATTTTCAAAATCTGGGCATGGCCATTAGAATACTGTGGACATGGAAGCCATGCAGAGGACTGGGAGAATAGAGTAGATCCCAGCTCTCATCTGTGCATTTGGGACATGCTTACCAGATGATTGTTATCTCACAAGTTAATACTAGTATCATCATTATCATTGCTCCTACTACTATTTACAGTTAATACTTACTGAGAATTATCATGGAATAGATATTGTTTTAAGTGCCTTTCAGCAACACACAAACTATATGTAGTGTGTATTGTTTTTAGCCCTAGTCTGATATGAGGAAACTCAGGCACAGAGAAGAAGAGCCACTTGCCCAACAAGATAATATTTGCAGAGACAGAGAGCAAAAACACTACAGTGTGAGGTGACAGTTCGGAACCATTCTGGGTGGAGTATTAGGAGGCTTACATGACTGTGTATATATAGGAGGACTGTGTTATATATGTTATGTGGCCATGCAAAGGTAATGTAATCATAGGAGAACCAAGTTTCTTCCAAATTCATAGTACTGGTCAAGGTATTGGTTGCCTTGAAAATAGGCAACATATGGGGGGCTTAGAGCAAGATGCTGGCCGAGTAACAGCTTCCTTGCAATTGGTCACTGTGAGTCTAGTGAGACAAAACTCCAGGCATCTCTGGCTGGTGGGATCTGCCTATAATCATCCCTTTGAGGACACAGGGAATCAGTAAGAGACTTCTGGACCCCAAGAGGAGGACAAAAGCAGTGGAAAACTGGCAAGTGGTTGCATGTGTTCATTCAGTCTAATCCTACCGGCAGCTGTAAGTACAGCAGCAGTGAGACTGCAAACTGGAAAGGTCTTACCTGTGAGCTGTTTTGGTGTTTTTGGACTTGGCACTCAGTTGAACTGCCTTGGGAGAGCTTGGGCAGGAGTGCGGAGAATTTGGGGCATTGTCTAGGGCCCCAGACTGAGCTGCTGAGCTGGACGGAGCTAATAGTGTTTGCCTGTGGGCCCCGGGGCACAATTGTGAGAGAACTGCCCAGGCAAGCTCTGCCATCCAGGTCGCAGAGCAAAGATCCTGCAGGAGCTAGTAATCTAGTGACTGAGCAGCCTTAACCCTCAGGGGCAGAGTGAGACCGGTTTTGGCACACTGGGTAAGTGGATAGCCACTTCAGCAGTGATCCCAGTGACAAGCGCTTTCCTGGGAAAGCTTCTGCTTAGCCAAGTTTAGAAGTTTAAAGTCCCTTTTAAGAGGGCTGAAAAGAGATTTAGGTCTTCACCCTGCAGGGTTTGAGGAATCAGCAGAGGCCTCCAGTTGTATCAGCATAGTGATTAACATCTCACACCCTAGAACAGGTGTCCTCAAACTTTTTAAACAGGGAGGCCAGTTCACTGTCCCTCAGACCATTGGAGGGCCAGACTATAGTTAAAAAAAAAAAAAAAAAAAAAAAAAACTATGAACAAATTCCTATGCACACTGCATATATCTTATTTTAAAGTAAAAAAACAGAGTGGAAACAAACACAATCACACAGCCTCACGTGGCCCATGGGCAGCAGTTTGAGAACCCCTACCCTAGAAGATCACCTGTTGCCCAGACAGTATTCAACAAGATATATATACTGCTTAGGTTTTGGTTTTGTTTGTTTTTGTTTGGTTGGTTGGGTTTTTTTTTTTTTTTTGGGGGGGGGGGTTGTTGGTTTGTTTGTTTGGGGGTTTTTTTGTTGTTGTTGTGTTTTTTATTTTCAACCTTTTCCCTATAGATTTTTTTATTTTTTTTCTTTCTTTTCTTTCTCCATTTTTCTAGTTTAAATACAATTTCTCATTGCTGCCTTTTTCAATAATTAGAGCTTTATTTTTGCTAGTGTTTCTACCCTATTATTTGGTTTTTCCCCCAATTTCATCCCTTAAGTTTTCTGATTGCTTATTTTGGTTTAATTTATAGCATTTCTATCTTTCTTCTCCACTAGGTGGAGGTGGGGTACTGTATCCAATCAGGCTAGCAAAGAGCTGCTGACCTCAAGGGGACCACACAACCCGGGACCCCCAGAGGTTGGGGCTTTTTTCAAGGTTTTGTCAAATACCCTACTGTGCACCTATATTGCTCTGTCTCCCTCTTTCTGTGCCTCTCTTCTTTTTTTTCAATATTCCCTTTTACCCAACTCCTCTCCTTTCTTTTTCTTTCTTGTTTTTTTGTTTGTTTGTTTGTTTTGTTTTATTTTTTGTTTTTTTTTCTTTCTTTCTTTTATCCCTTCTTGTTCTGCAACCTTCTCATCCTTCTGGTCCTTTACCAAAAGTACTCATTGAAACCCTAGTTCACAGGCATGGCAACTTAAAGAGAAAAAGGAAGTGAAAGGAAAATTAGGGCAAGAAAACAGATAAAAGAAATCACTCATGAGGAAGAATCAGCAAAAAAATTCCTGACAACATGAAGAACCACTCCAGAACAAACCCTCCAAAGAACCATGAGGTAGCTACTGCAGAGGATTCCACCAAAAAGAAATGTTAGGAATGACAGAAAGGGAATTTAGGATACACATGATGAAAACAAAGAAGGAAATGATAGAAACAATGAAGGAAACTGCTAATAAAGTTGAAAATAGCCAAAAGGAAATCCAAAAACAGAATCAAATAAGAGATGAATGATATGAAGAATATAGAAAGGATATAGCAGAGCTGAAGGAACTGAAGCAGTCAGTTAGGGGACTTAAAGATGCAATGGAAAGTATCAGCAACAAGTTAGACTACAGAAGAAAGAATTTTGGAGGTAGAGGACAAAGTTCTTGAGATAACTCAGATAGTTAAAGAGGCAGAAAAGAGGAAAGAGAAAGCAGAACATTCACTGTCAGAATTATGGGACTTTATGAAGCGTTCCAATATACAAGTTATAGGAATCCCAGAAGGGGAAGAAGAATGCCCCAGGGAAATGGAAACCATACTAAAGAATATCATAAATGAAAATTTCCCAAATATCACCAAAGGTTCTGACACACTCCTTTCAGAGGGATATCAGACTCCAAGTCACCTCAACTCTAACTGAGCTACTCCAAGACACATTGTGATGAACCTGTCCAAGGTCAGGACAAAAGAAAAGTTTCTTTAAGCTGCCAGGAGTAAGCGCTAGTTGACTTACAGGGGCAAATCTAACAGAGAGACTGCAGACTTCTTTAATGAAACTTTCCAAGCAAGAAGACAATGGTCATCTACCTTTAATCAGAACAATTTCCAGCCCAGAATTCTATATCCTCCTAAGCTAAGGTTTAAAATTGATGGAGAAATCAAATCATTTACTGATATACAAACATTGAGGAAATTTGCCACAGCAAGACCAGCTCTACAAGAAATACTTCAACCTGTTCTACACACTGACCATCACAATGGATCAGCAGCAAAGTAAGAACTCAAAAATTAAAGGACAGAACCTAACCTCCACACTGATGCAAAAGACAAAACTAAGCAATGGACTCTAACAAAATAAGATTAATAAAATACTACCACACTTATCAATTATCTCAATAAATGTTAATGGCTTGAGTTCCCCACTGAAGAGGCATAGATTTGCTGAATGGATTAAACAACACAAGCCATCCATTTGCTGTCTGCAGGAAACACACCTGGATTCAAAAGACAAATTAAAACTCCGAGTCAAGGGTTGAAGACAATTTTTCAGGCAAATGGAATTCAGAAGAAAAGAGAAGTTGCAGTCTTATTTTCAAATACATGTGGATTTAAAGCAACTAAAGTCAAAAAAGACAAAGATGGTCACTTTACATCGGTCAAGGGAAAAATACAACAAGAAAACGTTTCAATTCTAAATATTTATGCACCCAATTTAAATTACTCCCAGATTCTTGAAACAGTCTGAGCAATATGTTATTTGATAATACCATAGTAACGGGGGACTTTAACACTCCTCTTACAGAGCTGGACAGATCCTCTAACCAGAAATTAAACAAAAGATATAAGAGATTTAAATGAGACCCTAGAACAACTGTGCTTGATAGATGCATATAGAACACTCCATCCCAAAGATAAAGAATATACATTCCTCTCAAGACCCCATGAAACATTGTCCAAATTTGATTATATCCTAGGCCATAAAATAAACCTCAACAGAATCAAAAGAATTGAAATTTTACCTTGTTTCTTCTCAGACCATAGGCACTAAAGGTGTAACTCAACTACAACAAAAACTTTCAACTCCACACAAAGGCATGGAAATTAAACAACCTTCTGTTGAATGACACATGGGTGCAGGAAGAAATAAAACAGAAAATCATTAACTTCCTTGAGCATAACAACAATGAAGACACAAGCTACCAAAACCTGTGGGTTTCCTCTCAAAACAGTTTTGAGAGGAAAATTTATTGCTCAAGATGACTACATTTGAAAAACAGAACGAGAGCGCATCAACAAACTCACAAGCCATCTTATGGAATTGGAAAAAAAGAAGAACAATCTAAGCCAAAACTCAATAGAAGAAAAGAAATATCCAAAATTAAATCAGAGATCAATGAAATTGAAAACAAAAGAATCATTCAGAAAATTAAAGAAACAAGGAGTTGGTTTTTTGAAAAAATAAATAAAATAGATAAACTTTTGACCAGACTAACTAGAAATAGAAAAGTAAAATCTCTAGTACCCTCAATCAGAAATGATAAAGAGGAAATAACAACTTATCTCACAGAGCTACAACAGATCATCTATGAATACTACTAGAAACTCTATGCCCAGAAATTTGACAATGTGAAGGAAATGGATCAGTATGTGGAATCACACCCTCTCCCTAGACTTAGCCCAGATGAAATAGAGCTCCTGAACAGACCAATTTCAAGCACTGAGATTAAAGAAACAATCAAAAAGCTTTTAACAAAAAAAAAAAATGCCCTGGTCCAGATGGCTTCATACCAGAATTCTATCAAACCTTCAAGGAAGAGCTTATTCCTGTACTGCAGAAATTATTCCAAAAAATTGAAGAGGAAGGAATCTTCCCCAACACGTTCTACAAAGCAAACATCACCCTGATACCAAAACCAGGAAAAGACCCAATTAAAAAGGAGAATTTCAGACCAATTTCACTCATGAATATAGATGTAAAAATTCTCAACAAAATTCTAGCCAATAGATTACAGCTTAACATCAAAAAATATTAACAGAGGCAAAAATAAAGACCTTATGATCCTCTCAATAGATGCAGAAAAAGCATTCGATAAAATACAGCATCCTTTTCTAATTAGAACACTGAAGAGTATAGGCATACGTGGCACATTTCTAAACTGATTGAAGCTATCTATGACAAACCCACAACTAATATTTTACTGAATGGAGTAAAACTGAAAGCTTTTCCCCTTAGAACCAGAGAAGGTTGTCCTCTGTCACCTTTACTATTCAACACAGTGCTGGAAGTTCTAACCAATACAATTAGGCAAGACAAGGAAATAAAGGGAATCCAAATGGAAGCAGAGGAAGTCAAACTCTCCCTCTTTGCTGATGACATGATCTTATAATTACAGAATACCAAAGACTCAATGACAAGACTCCTGGAAGTCATCAAAAAATACAGTAATGTTTCAGGATATAAAATCAATGTCCACAAGTCAATAGCCTTTGTATACGCCAATAACATTCAAGAGGAGAAGCTAATTAAGGACACAACTCCCTTCACCATAGTTTCATAAAAAATGAAATACCTAGGAACATACCTAACAAAGGAGGTGAAAGACCTCTATAAAGAAAATTATAAAAATCCTCAGAAAGGAAATAGCAGAGGATATTAACAAATGGAAGAACATACCATGCTGATGGATGGGAAGAATCAACATTGTTAAAATGTCTATACTTCCCAAAGAAATCTACCTATTCAATGCCATTCCTATTAAAATGTCAACATCACACTTTCAAGATTTGGAAAAAATGATTCTGCGTTTTGTATGGAACCAGAAAAAAAACTGTATGGGCAGTTCTTAGTAATAAAAATAAAGCTGGGGGCATCACCATACCAGATTTTAGGCTATACTACAAAGCCATAGTGGTCAACACAGCATGGTACTGGCACAAAAATAGAGACATAGACACTTGGAATCGACTAGAAAACCAGGAAATGAAAGTAACATCTTACAACCACCTAATCTTTGATAAACCAAACAAGAACATACCGTGGTGGAAAGACTCCCTATTCAATAAATGGTGTTGGGAAAACTGGATATCCACATGTAAATGACTGAAACTGGACCCACGCATTTCTCCACTCACAAAAATTGATTCCAGATGGATAAAGGACTTAAATTTAAGGCATAAAACAATAAAAATCCTCAAAGAAAGCATAGAAAAAACACTGGAAGATATTGGCCTGGGGAAAGACTTCATGAAGAAGACTGCCATGGCAATTGCAACAACAATAAAAATAAACAAATGGGACTTCATTAAACTGAAAAGCTTCTGTACAGCTAAGGAGACAACAACCAAAGCAAATAGACAACCTACACAATGGGAAAAGATATTTCCATATTTTGAATCAGACAAAAGCTTGATAACTAGGATCTATAGAGAACTCAAATTAATCCTCATGAAAAAAGCCAACAATCCCTTATATCAATGGGCAAGAGACATGAGTAGAACCTTCTCTAAAGAAGACAGATGAATGGCTAACAAACATATGAAAAAAATGTTCATTATCCCTATCTATTAGAGAAATGCAAATCAAAACCACCCTGAGATACCATCTAACCCCAGTGAGAACGGCCCACATTACAAAATCTCAAAACTGCAGATGCTAGCATGGATGTGGAGAGAAGGGAACACTTTTACCCTGCTGGTGGGACTGCAAACTAGTACAACCTTTCTGGAAGGAAGTAAGGAGAAAACTCAAAGCACTCAAGCTAGACCTCCCATTTGATCCTGCAATTCCATTACTTGGCATATACCCAAAAGGAAAAAACTCCTTTTATCTTTAGGACACTTGTACTAAACTGTTTATTGCAGCTCAATTTACAATTGCCAAAATGTGGAAACAGCCTAAATGCCCACCAACCCAGGAATTGGTTAATAAGCTGTGGTATAAGTATACCATGGAATACTATTCAGCCATTTAAAAAAATGGAGACTTTACATTCTTCGTATCAACTTGTATTGAAGTGGAAGACATTATTCTTAGTAAAGCATCAGAAGAATGGAGAAGCATGAATCCTATGTACTCAATTTTGATATGAGGACAATTAATAACAATTTAGGTCACAGTGGGAGTGGGGGAAGAGGAGAGCAGAGAGAGAAAGAAGGAGGGAGGGGTGGGGAAAGGAAGAGAAGAGAGAGGGAAGGAAGGAGGGGGGTGGGACCTTGGTGTGTGCCACACCTTTTGGGGGCAAGACATGCTTGCAAGAGGGACTTTACCTAACAAATGCAATCAGTGTAACCTGGCTTATTGTACCCTCAATGAAACCCCAACAATAAAAAAGAAAAAAAAAGTAGAATGCTTACTTTTATTTTGCTTTTCTTTTGATAAGATAAAAAATCATTTTCCTGAGGAGATAATACCATTAGCACATGACTTTAAAGCCAGAAAAACTATTTCTGTCTGGTGCTTTGAGTTTGTTTTACAGCTGGTGAATAACCATTCCTCCTCCTTTTGCCCAGAAATACTTCTGGATGTTACCCTTGGTTTCTGAACCCCAGAGCAGGCTGCAGACACCTCAGGAGACAATTTGAAAGTAGTGACTCCATCTATGGTGCATCTTAGAATGGGTACAGGTGATTGCACTAATGTACACAGCTATGATTTAACAATTAAAAAAAATAAATAAAAAGATAAACTAAAAAAACAAAAAAAAGAAAGTAGTGACTCACTGCTGTGCTTGACTTTGTGAATCTAACACCAACTGTGCCTCAAAGGAATCCCCCAGGAGTGTAGATATCATCTTGCCATGACTAAGACTCAACAAAAATACTGTTTTTCAAGTTTTTCAAGCCTTCCTTTACATCATTTCTGCTGACATCTCATTAATCAAAGAAAGTCACATGATGAATTCAGAAACAAGGGGCAATAAATAGAGCCCTCCTTAATGGGAGGAGCTTCAAAGTAATATGACAAAGGGTGCAGAGAGAGGAAGGAAGAAATGGGCCATTTTTGCAATGTACCATAAGAAGCAAGGGGAGAAAAGTTCTATAGGCAGAAAATGAAAATAAAACATCCAATAGGAAAGTTATTTTGGAAGATTTTCCATTCCCCAATTCTAAGATCATTTTTCTCAGTGCTACTTAACCTAGAAAGACCACTGCCATTCAAAGACATAATATAATATGAAAATTAAAATTAAAATTTATTGAGCTTTATCCATGTATCAGGACTTGTGCTTGGCTCTCCACTTGCACTAACTCATCTCCTAACAAACCTGAGACATGTCCTATTACCCCAGTTACAGATGAAGAAACTAAGGATCAGAGAAGTTTGCAATTTGCTCAAGGCTACATAGCCAGAATCAAGCACTCTCTTGTTCTTTTCAGCCACACTACAGGAATTAAAGTTGTGCACACTACCTCATCTTCCTCTTCCTTACTGAGAGAGGCTATGTAATCATTTTCACATATAGGTCATTTCTGGCCAAATGTAGAGTCTAAAGAATTAAAATTTTACTAAGTGAACCAGAAGGAGTAAATTACAGTGTAGGTCACCCATGAAATTGCTGTTGTATATTTTGGGGGCCATCGTACACTAAAAGACAAGGCCTATTTGTTTTCCTTTTCCTGCAATATTGAATTTTGAAATTGACTCCTTGGTTTGAAAAGTTCTGATTGCATTTGTGTAATGTCTGTTGCAAAACAAATTTAAGTAATCCTAAAGAATATAATAATCATGTGTCAACCAAAGAGGAGGGATGCATTTTTCACTCAATGAATAATGCATTTTAATGAAGCCATATTTCTCCTCAAGTTTAAAAACTATAGCCTAAATCTTTCTTCCTATCACATTATTTTATTCTGGAGAGGTCATTAGCTGGCCTTTGCTAGCAAGTTCAAGATATAGAGATGAGAAAAGTCAAATAGACATGAGCATTCAAGGTCACATAGTATTTACTTGACATCAGAGAAAACTCCATCCTAAAAGTTTGGATTCTCAATTTCAGACAACCCATTTTCTTTCCCTGTTAAAATACATACTCTTCCATTTGTTCCAGGTGTTGGTTTCTATCAATGTCTGGCATCAGATAAAAAGCTAAAAAAATCAAATGAAGTCTGGCCTCAACAATCTTGTCAGAATTTTCCAATGGAACTTCTAAAATGGCCCACTTTTCAAAGTGACATAACAAGCAATGAGCCATTTAGTGATTCAGCAGGAAATACAAAGCTCAAGCTGTTTACTTATGGATTTTCATAAGATAATAAATAGTAAATAAATAAATAAATAAATAAAGCAAGGAAAGAAAAGAAAGAACTTTTTCTTATGATCTAAATTAAGCATGGCAAAAGATTTCAACACTGGTCTAAAGTCTCCAAGTATTGTCTGCCAGGAATGCTATGTAGAGAAGAATTCTGAGGTCATATTTGGACATGATAGAAAAAGTGCAGCAATCAATTAGTAATGTCTGCTTTGTTACACAAGGGAGAGTGGTAGTCTGTATACTATCCTGGCTTTGTTCTCCCAAAAATCATAAATGTTAAAAAGTTCATCTAGAGTTATCAATATGCTTTATGGTATGGAAGGACAATTTCTTTTTCAGATTATATGAGGGTACAAATGATTAGGTTACATTGCATTCATTGGGTATAGTTCAAAGTGTAGTTGAGCCTTTCACATATGGGGGGTGCGCTGTATACCCTGACATTGTGCCCATTAGGTGGGAGCACAACAATCCCCCTTCTCCTCTCCTCTCCACATCACTTGAATTTAATTGTGTTTTTCTCTTGTGTGGTCATGTAGTTTGTTCACCTATTGGTTTCATATTAGTATTATGTATTCAATTAGTATTGAGTACATTGGATATTTGCTTTTCCATTCTTGTGATACTTTATTAAGGAAAATGCTCTTCAACTCCATCCAGGTAAACACAAAAGATGTAAAGTCTTCACCTTTTCATGGCTGAATAGTATTCCATGGTATATGTATAGCACAGTTCATTAATCTACTCATGGGTTGATGGGCACTTGGGTTGATTCCACATCTTGGTGATGGTGAATTGAGCTGCAATAAACATTCTAGAGCAAATGTCTTTATGGTAAAATGATTTGAAAGGACAATTACAAAAGTACCTTTTAAAGCTCAGCCTAATGGACAGCATTGAAAAATTATAATAGATATCAGCATCTCCCCACAATGGGCCACTATTCAGAAGAGTTACCTATGATTTCTTCCAGAAAACCTTATTAAAAACTTAGAACATGGCTTGGCACCTGTGGTTCAAGTGGCTAAGGCACCAGCCACATACACCTGAGCCGGCAGGTTCTAACTCGCCAAACAATGATGAACTCACCAAACAATGATGGCTGCAACAAAAAATAACTAGGCGTTGTGGCAGCCACCTGTAGTCCCAGCTACTTGGGAGGCAGAGGCAAGAGAATTGCTTGATCCCAGGAGTTGGAGGTTGCTGTGAGCTGTGATGCCATGGCACGCTACCCAGGGTGACAGCTTGAGGCTCTGTCTCAAAAAAAAAAAAAAAAAAACTTAAAACACATTTACATATTTACTGTTCATACCCAAGGCCCATAAAACTGACTTTACTCAACTAGGCTTCTCTTCAAAACTAGTTTTTCTTTCCTATTCTCACCTTCCAGTTTAGAAATTGCTATGCCATTAAATAGCTGTGTAATTATGTCTTTCAGCAGTTTTATAATCAAACCACTGACTTGTTGCTAAGCAAGAGGTCAGCCAACACTGTGAGCCCTGTTCAATAAAAGCAATGCAGCCCAATAGCATGACTTCAAAGACTGCATCAGATCGTTAGGTAGAAATTAACTGCCTTTCTCTCTGGTGTCTCATTAAAGCTCAAAAATAATTCTTGTGGTGCCTGTGGTTCAAAGGAGTAGGGTGCTGGCCCCATATACCAGAGGTGGTGGGTTCAAACTCAGTCCGGGCCAAAAACTGCAAAAAAATAAATAAATAAACTTTTAAAAATTAATCATTGTTGTTCCTGCTACTTAGCACTTATTCTAGCATCTTCCCTTATCACTTTGTAGTGCCTTGGTAAGAGAAACAACGTTATTGATTAATGTCAGCAGAGACCTGGGAACAAATGGTATTTTTTTCATTAACCAAAGGTAGGCGTGCTAAATGAGGAGTTAGCCATTGGAACAAAAGCTGTTCTTGTTTTAACTGAAGTCTGTCAACAGGAAGAAAGTGGAAGCCTCCAATTCCTTTCTCTCTTCTTTCTTATTTCTTGTTCTTTTCTTGTGCTTTCTTTCCCTTGTACTTAACTTTCCTTGCCCTTTGTCTCTTTCTAATTTTTCTTTCTTTATACTTTCTCTTCTTTACTTCTTTGCTTTAATCTTTCCTCCTTCTTATCTCTTTCCCTATTTTTTTTTTTCTTTCTATGTCAAAACTACCCAGTGCTTTCCATGGACACTCCTGAGTTCAATACATGGCAAGAGTCCTTTTTCACATGGTCACACTGGATATAGCATACTAATGTCATACACTTTTTAGAGAAAGAATTTTGTTGCTGGCTTGAAAGAGTAAACTGATCAGCTTTACCCCTAAGCATGCACTAGCACCTGTTAGGGGCCTAAGCCCATCCCTCACTCCCCTACTAAAATAAAAGAGCTACCCGGCCCCACCCCAAGAGTTCTACTGGAAAGACCCCAACCCACCAAAACCTTCCAGCAAGCTGTGTAATCTTCCTCCCCCTATCCCAAGAATAAAAACAAGCCCCCAACTTCCCTCAGTCCAGCCACCATATTTGCCCAGGCAGGTCTCTGTCCCTTTTCATTAAACTTGGCCTGAACCTCTCCAAGTCTTGTCTCTGGGTATACCACCAAACTCCTTTCAGAACCATTGCTAAAATACACCAAAAGAAAAGTCCTTTCCACAGTCCTAAAACTTCATCCAAGATTATATCATAAACTGTGGCTCAATGATGATTTAAAAGGAAAATAATTTTAATTCACTTCCTAGTTCATTTTTTTTATGGGATTTGGAGAAAACATTGCACCGTACATTAGCCTATTTTGGCCTGAAACTTAGCTTTTGAGCTAAATACAATGAGCTATTCTCCTCAGAAAACAAACCAGCAGAGTGAGACCCAATGGCATGTGCCTGTATTTCCAGCTACTCTGGAGGCTCAGGAGTTTGAGGCTGCAGTGAGCTGTGCTCAAACCACTGAATTCCAGCCTGGGTGACAGAGTGACACCCTCATATGTAGAAAAAAACAAATATATAATATTTTTAAAAGATAAAAAGAGGAGTAACTGGCTCATACAGCCCTGATTTGTAATCAGTGATTCATCATGGTCAGTGCCTCAGAGCACAAAATTCACTGGAGACAACACAGTATGTCAGAACCCCTTTCTGAAAGATTCCTTTTTCCTATTTTCCTGCTGACTTCTCAGTCAATATAAGCCTGTGGTCCCAACCCCTGGGCTGCAGACCTGTACCCCCAGGTTGTAGACCTATACTATCTGTGGCCTGTTGGGAACCATCCAATACAGCAGGAGATGAGTGGCAGGTGGGAGAGCCAAGCTTCATCTGTATTTATAGCTGATTCCCATTACTTGCATCACTACCTGAGCTCTGCCTCCTGTCACATCAGAGGCAGCACTAGATACTAACATAGGCAGGAAGCCTCCCATAAACTACACATGTGAGGGATCTAGGTTTCATGCTCCTTGTAAAAATCAAATGCCTGAGATTTGGATTAAAGATGGCAGCCAAATAACAGCTTCCCTGCAACTGGGCATGGCGAGTCTCGGGAAACAAGACTTCAGGCATCTCTGGCCTGTAGGATCTGCCTATGATCATCCCTTTGAGGATACAGTGAGCCAGCAAGGAACTTCTGGACCCCAGGAAGAGGACAAAAACAGTGGAAAACTGGCAAGTGGTTGCATGTGTTCGATCGACCTAATCACCAGCAACCATGAGTACAAGCACCACTGAGACTGCAAACCAGAAAGGCCTTACCTGTGAACTGTTTTGGTGTTCTTGGACTTGGCACTCAGTTGAGCTGCCTTCAGGAGAGCTTGAGCAGGAGTGTGGAAAACTTTGGGCATTGTCTGGGGCCCCAGACTGAGCCACTGAGATGGGCACAGGAAGACATTGTGAAAGAACTTCCCTGGCAAGCTCCACCCTCAGGGTTCCAGAGCAAGGATTGGACGGGGCAAAATAACCTAGTGACTGAGCAGCCTAAAGGCAGGAACTGAACTGCCTTACAGCCTTAATCCTTAGGGGCAGAGTAAGACAGTTTTGGCACAATGGAGCCTTGGGCTGTTGCCCTGGGTAGAGTACCGTGATCTCACAGCACATAGCAACCACAAACTCCTGGGTTTTGCATCGCCCAGACCTCCATAAGAGCTGTGCAGCGACCCCCGACCAGTGACCCGCACGCACCGGGCCTCCACATTCCCTGACCAAAAACTGCAGGAACCACGCAACCCTCTGTCCTCCCTCAGGTGTCCTCCCAGCCTCCACACTAGTCCGTTCATCTGGCCAGGGACTCTGGTAGCCACGTGCCCTCTGGAGCCCTCCATGCCTCTGAGCAGAGCCCTTTTTCTATCCAGAGATTTCTGGAGCCTTGGGCTCTCTACACCAAAGTCACTGGGTGCCAGGCACTCCAAGAACCGTGCACACCACCCCCAGCCCTGCTGCTGGATCTGGGTGTGTCACACACCAGTACTGCTTCCACAACCCGAACTTCCCAGCTAGAGCAGCCCCAGAGGAACTACACAGGGTCACCCCTACAAAGATCAAGCAACAATAGAGTGATCCCACTGGGGTCTAATCGTGGAGAGACACCTCCCCAACTCTGAGGACAGCCAGAGGCAACGGTGAAAAACAATCATGAGGCAAAATCAACAGAAAAACTCTGGCGATATGAATAATTAGAGTAGATCAACTCCCCCAAGTATCAATGGGGCAGAAACAGCACAAGACCCCATGCACAAACAAATAGCTGAGATGTCAGAAATTGAATTCAGGATCTGAATAGCAAATAAGATTGAATTAGAATTCCAAAAGTTACCTCAAGAATTCAACGGATTCAAAGAGCAACTGACCAAAGATTTTGACACATTGAGACAAGAAGTTGCAT
>CAUYPK010024432.1:0-54153 GCA_963574355.1 Loris lydekkerianus
CTTAGAGACCTAAAAATAGACCTGCCATTTGATCCTATAATTCCTTTACTAGGTTTATACCCAGAAGACCAAAAGTCACAATATAACAAAGACATCTGTACCAGAATGTTTATTGCAGCTCAATTCATAATTGCTAAGTCATAGAAGAAGCCCAAGTGCCCATCGACCCATGAATGGACTAGCAAATTGTGGTACATGTATACCATGGAATATTATGCAGCCTTAAAGAAAGATGCAGACTTTACTTCTTTCATGTTTACATGGATGGAGCTGGAACATATTCTTCTTAGCAAAGTATCTCAGGAATGGAAGAAAAAGTATCTAATGTACTCAGCTCTACTGTGAAGCTAAATTATAGGTTTCACATGAAGGCTATAACCCAACTATAGCACAAGACTATGAGGAAGGGCCAAGGAAGGGAAAGGGAGGGGGTGGTTAGGGTGGTGGGAGGGTAATGGGTGGGGCCACACCTACAGTGCATCTTAGAATGGGTGCAGGCAAAACTTACTAAAGGCAGAATATAAATGTCTACATACAATAACTAAAAAAATGCCATGAAGGCTATGTTGAATAGTTTGATGAGAATATTTCAAATTGTATATGAAACCAGCTCATTGTACCCCTTGATTGCACTAATGTACACAGCTATGATTTAACAATTTAAAAAATTAAATTAAATTAAAAAAAAGAATAATACATTAGTATTATACAAGTGGGAAGGTATTTTTGCTGTTGTTAGGATAGATACCTGAGTTGTGTTAAAAGGAAATCTAATACATCAAATATGTAAATGTAGTTGAAAATGGTTAAATGAGTTTTAACTAAATTTAGAAAAGCCCCCTTATAAGTGATTATCAAACTTTACTAGCTTTACACATAAATTTTTTTTTTTATTAAATCATAGCTGTGTACATTGATATTTACACATAAAATATAAGAGCTATATGTTGAATCTAAGACAGGGCTTGACAAACTTTTTTTAATGAAGATCCCCATAGTAAATATCTTAGGCTTTGTGGGCTCTATGGTCTATGTTGTAACCTCTTAGCTCAGCCATTGTGCCACAAAACAATATGTAAATGAACAGGTGTGGCTGTTTCTAATAAAACTTTACTTACATAAAAGGCAGCCAGCCAGACTTGCCTACAGGCAGTTTGCCCACCTCTCATCAAAAAGATGGGAGATTTTTTTTAATGTATACGTTTTTTAATTTATAACTTCAGTAAGTCTAATATTAAATATAGTAACCACTGAATAATCTTTGCTGCACACAAAAGCTACCCTCAAGGGTATCTAAAAATTGACATTTAAATGAGCTTTATGGCCTTAGAGCCAATGTTATATAACAGAAAGTGGATGAGTTTTGGAGTTTGAGACCTAATTTCCAGTCCTGGCTCTCCTACTCAAGTAACTACACTATTGGGGGAAAATAATTTAGTCTTTGATTTTTGTGAAGAGAAGAATATAATCAAAATGCACTCATAGATTTGTTGTGCTATTCAAATGAGACATAAAAATGTATATTGAAACTAGAAAGTATCTTTCTGAAATAAAATACTATTATTGTAGCTGAAGTATAAATGCATTTGCACAATTTGTTGGTCCCCAAAATATAACAAGAATTTTGAATAATTTCATACCATACTTATGGCTTGAATAATTTAAATCTTGGTTATAACTAATCTATGATGTTCTGGTAATCAGAATTTGAATTAGTATACTACTCAGAAACGTATCTCTTTAACATTAAAAATATTAACATAGGCATTTTATAATTTCAACACTTTCAACATGGATTCTTAATAAGGCTAACTTCTTTCCCAGGAAAAGCCCAATTTTAAAAATTTAATTCATGTTTTTGTGCCAGAGTTTGCTGAGTGGCTTTAGAGTTAGGAAGATACTGAGAACTCATTCAATTCAATCCTTTGTGTTTACAAATAAATATTTTGAGGATTCAATAGTTTAAGTGACTTGTCCAAAGAGCATGTTATTTGGAACACATTTACAATGGAATTATGTTGTTAGCTACAGCACAAAAGCAAGGATTCTTTATATCTGTAGAACCTGTGACATGTATGTTCTGAATCTTTTGCAAATAATATACAACTAGAAAGAGTAGATAAGTGATTTACAACTGAGAATGCATCCTATACTTTTCTAATAGAGTGAACTATTTGGAATCATATGAGAAGGGAAAAGAATTCATTCCTTTGCGTTCTTTATTTTTCTCATTTGTACTATAATTCCTCTGTAGGTTTCCTAAGATATATTGATAGAAGAAAATAGTAAACACATCAACGCTAACACTCTTTTCCCGTGTTTGTCCACAGAGGATTTGCCTATTTTGTTCACTAGTTTATTTTATTTACTTTAATCTGCTCCCCATAAGAAACACCACTGAGGACGATTGTCTAAGGTGTATGTTTTCATGCTGGCATTGAAAAGCATTAATAGAAGTTAAATATGGAAATCCCAGTATGCTGAGATAAACTCAGAACTGTAAAATATAATCTCTTTTCAGACCTATGGTAGAGAACGGCTTGTTGAACTCCCACTAAAACAACTCCATGTTGTTTTTTTAGTATCAAAAAAAGGAACCAATTTTTATACTTTCTTTTATCTTAATCTTGTTACAGAGTTTAGAAAACTGGGTTTCCCACAGACATACATTTGCCTGACCAGCATGGACTTATGTTGGGAGTCCTTCCCTTCCTTTCCTCCACATTGCCGTCCCATCCTCTCTAGGTGTATAGAATACATATACCTGTATATATGTTTCATTATAAAATTGGCATTATGCTTATATATTATTGTGTAACTTGCTTTTGTCACTTGATATGGATGTTTTCTCCGATGAGTAAGTGTTCTTTTGCAGCCTGGTATTTAATGGCTACACAGCATTCCATCAACCAGATGAACCATCATTTATTTACCCACTCTATTGTTGGACATTTGCATTTACAATTTTTCACTATTACAAATAATGTTGTGAGGAATAGCCATATACATAAATCTTTGTGCTCAGTTCTGCTCATTTCTGTAAGATGAAATCCTAGACTTGAAATTACTAGGCCAATGAATTTGAATATTTGCAAAACTTTTTATATATAATGATCCCAATAATACCGTTTATTGGACTACATATCCTGGGCACTGTACTCAAAGCTTCATAAACAATCTCATTTAATCCTCACAACAAATGTATGAAGTAAGTGCTGTTAATATCCATAATTTCCAGAGGAAATTGAGACCTGTGCCCAGAAAATGGTTAATAAGTGACAGACGTTGGCAGAACTAGCATGTAAACCTGAGTCTGATCTGATGTCAAGGCTGATATTCTTAAATCGCTGTACTATATTGCCCCTTCTATAAAATATCTTCCACAAAAGATTTTTACAATTTAAATTTCTCCCAGCCATACATGAGTGGGAGAAATAGTTTCTCAGTACTATTGAGGATTCTTTGATTATGAGTGAAGCTGGACAATTTCTTTTCATGTTTGTTGGCTGTACTTCCTTTGTGCATTGTCTGTTCATGTCTTTTGCATAGAATGCATGTCTGAAATGTTTCCTTTTGAGCTAGAGAGTCAGATGATCTGAATTCTAATCACGACTAATTAGCTACGCGATGTCAGGAAAAATCACTGCAGCATTCTGGGTCTCCCATTTCCTCTTGTGGAAAATTAAATAGTTAAATTAAATAATCCCATAATCCATGTCTACAGTTTTGGGATTCCATCCTTCAGGCAATTTATCCATCGTCAATCCTTTTCACTGGGCAATGTAAGAGAAAGTAGGTGGTCACCTATGCAGTATATTTTCATTTGAGTCATTAAAAGATGCTCCAAAACATTTCTCCCAGCTCTTGGGATCCATGTGCTTAAAATACCACCCTTCACTGCCTGGGAGCTTGGCAGCTTTCTGTCTTCCTCTGCGAAGTCTGTCCTTTCTGCTTCAAAGTTCCTTATCTTTGGCTTGGCCAGCATTCTTTTTTATGTGTGTGATTTGGGCCTACTCAGATGCTTTCTTGGGCATCTCTTTGCCCCTTTGCCCTAAACTGTTGGGATTCCCTGGCCTTACCCTTGGCCTCTTCCTCTTTGTAGATGGGGTTCCTTGAACACACTATTACTCTCGAACCCTTGAACAGGCTGTTCTCTTCCCCTAGAATGTTCTTCCTCCCTTTCTTTACTGAACTGAGTTTGATACAGGCTAAAACTTGATATGCGTTTGGAATCAACCAGGTAAGGATTCAAGTCCAGGTTCTATCCTGTACTAACCATATGACCTTGGGTTGGTGATATATCCTTTCTGACTTCCATTTCCTTGTCTGTATAATGTATAATGGAGTAGTAATGTTATCTACCTCTTAGGATTGTCGAGAGAAGGAAATGAGATAATGTATACAAAACTTGGCACAAAATGCTTAATTTTTTTTAGCTTTCCTGGCCCTTTATGCATACATATGCCATAGCATTAATATACTGTATTCTGAACATTCGTTGTTTCATTTTTATTAATTAGTACTATGTCAGCAGCTATTTGCTGAGGGAACAAATGAAGCAAATGGTAGATACCTTTGAAGACCTTTTTCAGGGTGTGGTGGCGATTTTTATTTTTTGTACTTACTATAGTTTATTTCTTTGTTTTACTAACACCCCATCAGGAATTGCTTTCAACTCTGACACAACAGGAAACAAAATTCATTCTCTGAAATGGTTTACAGGGGTGCTCAACCTTTTTTTCCTCTGTGGCATGTTGAAAGAAGCATTGTCTTGAGCCACAGAGTAAATACAAAGTACATAAACACTAAAGAAAGCATGTGGCCCGGAGGCCACAAGTTGGACACCCCTGGTTAGATGTTTGGGGTTGGAGAAAGAGGATGCCCAAACCAGAGAATCAGAATGGCAACAAATAGGGAGGGGAGACTGTGCTGGAGACACACTTTACCTCTCTGTGCTTTCCCTACGGATATTCTAAGCAGGCGTCCTAACTTCTCTGCTTTTCTCTCTAATTCGAGCAGAAACTTTGGCCATATTACCTAATCATTATGGGAAGGTTTGGGTATACTCATACAAGTATGTAGGGATAGTTGACGTTACCTGTTTATCTCCAAATGTCTCTTATACAATATCACAGAGCAACCAAACAATAAAACATCTTAAACCAGGCATCATCACTACGATAAAAGAACATACATGTTTGGAAAATGGACTGTCTGGGAAGGTGGCCAGAGGGCAGAGAGAGCAGAGAAAGCAAGAAGATTGAATGGGAAGTGAGAGGCCTCCAGGCTTATTGAAAATTGAAATGTCTTTAGGGGAAGAAAAATCAATATGAGCTATGAATCTTTTAGCATAGGCTGATGTTGGAAAGCATCACAATAGTTTCTTTAAAGAGTTTAAAAATAATTATCCACATACATTAGCTGCTGTTTCTTTAAAGAGAAAACCTCACAAGTACTATTTTCCAAAAACAATTTTAAAGAGTAAAGTCACCTCTTATACAAACCGAAGCCCAAAGTGCCACATGGGTTCATCATTAGTTCTAAGAGCCTTCAACACAGGGTTCTCATTGAGATCAATTCTGGAACTCACCAACAGTAAATGCCTAGTCAGGTTTGCAAAAATAACATCTGCCTTCCCTCCACAGCCTGAAACCCACACCTTCCCTGAAACCTAACCAATCTTTCTAATGCCTCTAAAGGTTGGTTTTGTTGAATTGTAGAATGCAATGCACCTGCAGCCTTCCCGTCTCCTTCATGGTTTCCATTATGGCTTCATGGTCCTGTTACCAACACTTTGAATGGTAACTCAAGACATTCACGGAAGATGAAGAAGGAAGAGCAGGACGGCAGAGGGAGGTCATCTACTGTGCACATGGTACTAAATTTCTGGATTGAGAAATGAAAACTCATAGCAGGCCCAGAAATTGCTCATGATATACAAAGACACAGTCCAACCTTCCACAGATTTACGTCCTTTATGGGGCACACAGAGTTGTGTGGGCACTGGACAAAAACGTTTTCAAAAATATTTTTCTTTTGCTACTTTCTGGTATTTTTCCTTCCATATTTATCTGGTTTGGAGAACTGATTTTTTAAAAAAGATACATAGAATTGATGGGGGGAGGGCAGATAAGAGGATGAAAGGGACAAGAGGAAATGTATCCCCTTGTCTCTGCCTAAAATTCTGGTCTTCTTCCTGACATTCCAAGCACCAACCCATCTTTAAGATTCAGCTCAAGGACCAGTTTGTCTGGGAACTGCTGCTGACTCCTCTGAGTCTCTGTAGTCCCCGTCATGGCTCCATCACCTCCTCTCCCACACTCCCCTGCACTGGGCCTTATCTCTCTCTGTCCACAGTACAGCACCTGGCACACAGGACACCTCAGCCACGATTTTTGTTAAATGTACAATTGAATGAATGAATGAATGGGAGTGAGTGTTCAGAGAAGGAAAGGTAGCAGGTGGTAACCAGGTTTCACTAAGAAGTAAGAAGAGCTAACAGTCATCCAGGGAGTGTCAACAGGGAGAAGTCCTGAAATGAAGTCTATTTTTCTGCCTTCACAGAGAGATCTGCTGTATAGATTCTTGCCCAAAATACATGTCAATTTTGAGTGGATCACATCCCACTTAAACTGAAATGTGGAAAAGCTGAGCGACACATTCATGCACACAGTTACAGCAACTTGGTTTAAATAACAGTAAAAGTTGCATTTTCCAGAAATTCACCCCAGAAAAAGTTCTATTTCTGTTATTTTTAAATGCACATCTTCAGTGAACACAGTATCCCATACAGAAGCAAATCTATCTGCGGGATCTGTTGCCATGGAAAATGACATGGATGGCAAGAGCAGAGCCTGACTTACCTGGTGATGGTTTTGACACCAAATGTTTTCTTTGTCCCCAAGATATTTTCTCCTTTTTCCCTCTCCAGGAACTTGACGTATTTTCTATAAGAAAGCTAGTTCTTTTTTTTGGAAGTGTTTTCATTACATTTCTAGGAACTGTTCGATTCAACCAAAGTTCAATTAAATTAACTTCTATTAGTCAGTAGGTGTAAGTCACTAAGACACCCATTATAATGCACATCACCCTTGAACTGATTAAAGGAAAACAGTTAAGTGTTGATGAGATTATGCATATGAATGGTCTCAACCTTCCTTCCTATTGCTATTGGAAGTCTCTATGATATTTCACAGCCCACTCAATTGCTTTTGAAGATTGTTTATTTTCTACAGAATAAATATCAAATTTGCCAATGTAAGTAGTATTTAACTGGCTTATCCAAACAGGAATGCCCCCTGCCCTATCTCACCTTGCCCCAACCCACTGCTTAGAAAGCAAATTCTTTCAAGCACTTTTACCAGGGCAACAATATATAGATACCGTACTTCTTGATCTCTTCTTCTGAAAAAATCTGTAAGAATTCATAAAATCAGAGAGACAATGAAGAGGGATTATTTCTAACTATCTAAAGAAATTCTATGGCTGAGATATGTGCATAGTCACTAAACAGTGCGTTAATAAGCACACACATTGGAGCAAAGCATATTACCAACATGATTTCCTAGTGCCCAGGAGAGCTGGCTGCATTAGCCACCACCCCTCCTCAGGTGGTGCCAGTAGCATCTTCAGTCAGCAGGGGACACAGGAGTCACCACTGGATCCTCTATGTGGTCATTGTTCTCATCATTCAACACTGTCTACAGCTCACTTCTAGAAACCTCTGTGTCCCCAGGGGATTCACTAACCCCTTTGGTACTAGTGTTCAAATGCAAATGCACTGCTTGGCAGGGCACGGTGCCTCACACCTGTAATCCTCACACTCTGGGAGGTTGAGGTGGGTGGACTGTGTGAGCTCAGGAGTTCAAGACCAGCCTGAGCCTGAGCAAGACTCCACCTCTAAAAAAAAAAAAAAGGCTGGGGCATTGTGGTGGGCGCCTGCAATTCCAGTTACTACTTGGAAGGCTGAGGCAAGAGAATTGTTTGACCCAAAGAGTTTGGAGGTTGCTGAGAGCTGTGATGCCATGGTCTACGCAGGGCGACAAAGTAAGATTCTGTCAAAATAAATAAATAAATAAAACAAAAGAAAACAAAAAAGGAATGCACCTATTTGTTGAGAGTTTTCAAACTGTCTTGTCTGTAATTTCTAAGATCTCAGTTCTTAAAACACAGGGTTTTTGCCTCAACTACAGAGTGTTCATCAACCACCATTCCTTTATCTATGTAATTTGTTCCTGCTTTTTTATTGCTCCTGATTCTGACAAATCCTGGAAGGCACTGAGACAGTGGGTTCTGCCTTCCAGGATCCTGGAAGGTAGCATGCTTGGCTGAGATTTTGCTGTTTGTTTTGTGCCCACTGCACGCGAGCCACCTGGACAAAGTATTTGAACGCTTGCAGTATTTGACTCCTGCCGCTGTTCCGTCCTGTCTCTAGTCACCCTGTCCCTCTTCACCCAACTGCCCGTGGGCACATCAGCACACTTTTTGGTGTTCCACATTTAAATGTATAATAACAGGCGCTTAATAAGGCTTGTCAGCTGCCCTCTGCTTTCAGGAAGGCTACTTGGGGGTAGTTTTAGACTTGGATTTGAGTTTGGGCTCTACTACCTTATATCCTGGTGACCTTGGGCAAGTCTTTCAAGACTTTCAGTTTTGCCTTTCAGAACTTCCATTTCCTTGTCTAAAAAGCTGAAATAATAACTACCTCATGGTATTGAGATATATGTGTGTGTGCGTGCGCATGTGCGTGTGCTTGTATTATAATTGTTCACCCCTTCCCCTCATTTTTAAAGCCTTTTCTTTTACTGTTTCTTTTTCCTTCTGGAATGTAATTTGTTTCCATCCTCTACCTGCGGCAACCCTACTCATATTTCAAAGCCCAGTTAAAATGCTACCTTTTCTAAGAAGCATTCCCAAGTCGCAAAAGACAAATTCCCATGGGCTCCCACAGCTTTGTATTCGCGTATTTTACAGCCCGGGTTTTCCAGGGCACACAGACTTGGAGTAATGACGGAGCTACCGGAACAGTCACAACCAGCTTTTTCTCCAGTCCTGTCCCTGCCTGTGGTTGGAGAAACTTCTCCATCCAACTCCCTTTGCCTGCAGAAGCGTTTTATAACTCCTTGGACTACCTTGCTGCTTCCTTCTTTATACTTTATTGATCTTGTACTTTTCCCTCTTGGCACTTACCCATTGAAATGATCACTTATGCAAGTATGAGTTAATCTCTGTGAAAGCAGATGATGCCACTTGAAGCAGGGGCAGTGTCTGAGTGGTTGGTCGTTGTGTCTCCAGCATCTAGCCCAGAGCCCAGCATGCGGGTGATGCCCAGTAAACTTCTGGGCTATCAGAGAACTCAGGTTTGTTTACCCACAGAAGCTCTGTGCTCCTGTGTCTCTCCTTTCCTGCCCTCCTGTCCAGCTACCTGTGATGCCTCCTGTTGCTGTGAGGGTCATAGAGCTGACATCTACCAGAGCAAAGCCTTTCAAAGGAGCTACTGAGTTCTGACACTGCCAGAAGGCCACTGGTGACCACAATGGCAGGCATACCTGGTCCTCCCATATGTCTTCATTGATCCAACTTCTGCCTGGATGTCAGCTGCTTAAAATAGATGTCACAGCCATGTCCACATGGGCTCCAGAAATAACCCTACAGGAGACGAAACTCCTGATGTGAGCTTAGCTATCGGCTATCCCACTGGCATGTTCCTGCTGGAAGGTTTCGTCTGTTTGGATTTCTCCCCTGATGACTCAGAGATGTGGCTCCACCTGTCTCCTCTGCTCTGACCTAGAAGCAACCATGTTACACAGCTCTACTCTCTCTCCCCTCAGGATTGCCTCTTCCCCAAAACACATGCTGCCTGAAACCAGGTGTGCCCCACAGGACCCTCCAGCAGGAGACAAAGCTTCTCCTAAGGACATGATTCTGGTTTCAGGCCACACTATTGAAACACATGATACCCTTATGACGATAGTCAGACCTGTCTCCCCAGATCTTAAATTCCCCTAGGAAAGTTCTTGTGTCTTTTTTGTCTTTACATACCCCCTACCAATCTTGCTCCCCCTCCTGCCATGGCCTCTGTCCCCAGCCCTAGCCCAGACTTGCACATTTTAGTTACTCAATAAATATTTGTTATATGGATCAATGAATCAATTGATGAGAAGTTAGTAGAGATCTTCAGAGTCCCCATGGAACCTCAGGAGGGACACGGTAAGAGGGGAGGGCATGGAGCAAAGGAGAGGGCTGAGGAGATGCCTCTTCTACTTGGCAATTGTGTCTGTCTGAATGTTTTTCTCATTCCTCTTGTTCTTGGGGATGACAAGGAAGGAAGGAAGTGGTAGATTTGTGCCTTACAGGGCTTCTGCAAAAATCGATGTTTTCTGTTTCCAAATTATTGCTTTTCCATTTTTGCATAGGTCTTACAAAGAGAAAAGGAAGTAAAAAGGAGAGAAATGACCTGACATTTACAGCTGCGGAGAGGTCAACAGATTTGTTGGCCAGATTTGGGGGCTAGCTAATGTCGCTCCATTTTCCCCAACATCAGGGAGCAAAGCTTTTACTCCAACTCACATAGCCACATTTTCTTTCTTTCTTTTTTTTTTTTTTGGCTGAATATTTAAAAAATAAATTTGTCTGGAATGGTAGCTATTTTTTGAGTTTTATGTTTGCATGCATAGTCATTCTGTTCTAGTAGACACAGTTTACCAGCGTTATGCAATAAGTCTTTCACTTCTTCAGAAACATATAGTCTATTTTTACAGTTCCCACTGTCTGCAGTGAATGTTAAAGTCCCAGAAGGAGTGTGCAGAGAAAGTAAGGATTTATGTACCAGTGAGCTCGCTTCCTCTCTGGGGCTTCACAATGTACTTCCTTCTTTATGGTTTTGCAGTTGATGTGGGTGGCGGAAGCTTCTTTAACTTATGCTTGATCTGAGTTTTCTAATTAGAACCTGGTCTTTACCTCCTTCACCAAGAGGATGCTAATAAAGTGGACAGCTGAAGGGTTGGAGATTTGGATTTCTATACAGAGAAAAAATAAATTTCTCTCTCTCCTCCTTTTTAAAAAAAAAAATGTTGAAATCATTTCTCCCGCATTTTTCCCACTGGTTGCAGCAGTCAACTTAATAAGATGCTGTGGATGACTGCTTCAGAAGTCAAGCCTACTTCTGAAAAATGGGTAAAAAAAAATTCATTTTTGACATCAAGTTTATTTGAATTACTGTGTTGTTTTTTAACCCTCTTGGGAAACTGAAGACCTGAAATTAAAATAACAAAATCTGAGTCCAATACAGCCTTAGCCAGCCTTCTGATTTACTGGGGGAGCTCACACCTTAATCTATGCCTTATGGCTCTCCACCTGAAAAAACGTGCTGGATTTCAAGGCAGGTAGTGATGTGACATAAATTCTCAAGCACAATAATGTTCCTCTTCTTGTTGGAATTAGAAATAGGACATATATATATTGGAAGAAGGGCTAAATATTTGACCCAGAGTTTCATAGCACCTTCTCAAACAGTGTCATAATCCTCCCTACCAAAGCGAGAAGGTTTGAGGAAGACGTAGATTATCTTTGAGATTCAGACTTACAGCTCATGGTTTCAAATCGTTGGGTATGTTACCCTTTCCCCTTATGCAACATGTTGGCAATTTGTTATGTATGTTCCCGGCATTCTAGCCTGCAGAAAAGGAGGCTGCATCACCAAATTGGTCTTATGTGGGTATGTTTATAGCTTCCTTATTTCTTTTAATTCCCTGAACTCTTCTCCCTTTTCAAGCACCAGACTTAGAACTTTGTGATATAGCCCAAGGGTACCCAATACAAATATAATGTGTGCCACCAATGTAACTTTAAATTTTCTGGTGGTTGCGTGAAAAGTAGTGGAGAGAAACAGATGAAATTAATTTTAATAATATATACTATTTATCAGGTAGTCAATAGACACCTGTTAATGTGATACATTACATTCTTTTGTTTGTACTAAGTCTTGGAAATCTAGTGTGTACCTCACCCTTATAGCACAGCTTATTTCAGACTACCTACCTCTCAAGGGTTAAATAGCAATATGTGTCTGGTGGCTGCCTCATGGGACATTTGGAACATTTGGAACATACATATGGAACATTTTCATCACTGTATAAAGTTCTATTGGACAGCACGTATCTAGCTCATTCACTACGATTTTTATCTAGACATTCCTCTTTCTAAAGAAGGCATCACCTGTCATCTTTATGTTCCAAAGAGCCTTAGGCAGTGTCTTTTTAGTGAGCAAAATAACAAAAAAGCCCATTTCTGACTATTTGGACCTGTTTTTCCTCAGGGTTCAAATTTTGTCAAAGTCCTCAGAAAGCAAAGAAAACACAGCCAAATGCTTTCCACATTCCAGGGCTTATCTACTCCCTAGAACACCTGGGATGCCTCTCTGTTGCTCCCAGGTGAAGCTTTCTACTGGTATCAATGTTCATTTGCATATCATTCCTTAAAGTTCCCAAGCCTCATTTAAAAAGGGAGTGACTTCTATGCACCCCTTAAAACTGCTCATAGAGTGGTGTGCTGGTAAATGTTTAACATGCAGCTCTTTAGAGGAACAGGCCTTGACCTACTGTGTAAGCCCATTCCTGTGGTGTAAATATTCCCATGATAGCCAGTAGTTTCAAGCTTTCAACATGAAGCCTCTGAAAGAGGAGGTAGAAAGAGAAGCCTACAGTCTGGTAGGAGATGCTCCAACACATTACTGGAGCATATGTGGCTTTTGGTTTCTATTTCCAGGAAACAACAGAATATGTCAGAGAATATCTTTCACATACAAGTCAAAGTGTCCAAAGGCCTCAGTGTCATGTAAAAATGTCATTTTGAGCATAGTTGAATTTAGTAAGAAGGCACACATGTTAGCTTAACAAAATATAGAGATGATTATAAATTTATCTGTCTTTTTTTCTTTTAGAGATAGGGTCTCAATTTGTCATCCAGGCTGGAGTGGAGTGGTACAATCACAATTCACGGCAACTCCAGCTCCCAGGCTCAAGTGATTCTCTTGCCTCAGCCTCCCAAGTAGCTGTGACTATAGGTGCATGCTACCAGACCCAGGTAAATTTTCTATTTTGTTGTAAAAACAATTTCTTACTATTTTGCCTAGACTGGTCTCAAACTCCTGGGCTCAAGTGATCCTGTTGCCTTGGCCTCCTGAAGCACTGGGATTATAGGCATGAGCCACCACACTTAGCCAAATGTATCATTATATTGCACATTTCTACTCAGAATTAACAATACAGATCCAATCAATATCACTCTGTTTAAATATAGCTGAAAATGAGATCAGCTTTCATTAGCACTTTTTTATTCTGGTCAGATGACAATCGTTCTACTGTCATTCCATAAAAAGAAACAACATCAAATATACAGATAGCTTGAGAATTTGTCTGAATTTTCCCATTGGCCCATACTTCTGCAAAAAAGCCCATATGCTTTGCAGGGCTGAAATAATGATCTAAAGGCAAGATATGTAGTCCCAAATGCAACACATAGAGTGTGGGACTATGCAAATTACAGAGTCCGTACTACCCCTGACAAGCCATCTTTTCCTCATCTACAAAATTTGGGGTTGGGCTAGGTCAGTATTTTCCAAATTTTTGTCATTCTTACATACAATCATCATTATTTTTGTCATTTCCATGTGCTACCTGCTCTATCATTCTCTTAATTTTTTTAATTAACTCACTTTTTACTTAACTATTTCTTAAATAATAACATTCATGATTTCATAACTTCAATGGTTATTATGTTTGTTCTAATACACATTGACATAGAAACATAACTACAAATTTAAGCAGTGTGTACTTCCCCAAATTATCTTATATACCACATGTGGCTACTATCCTACCTCTTGGGAAACATGGGGCAAGGTGATCTTGGAGGGTCCTATACCACTGTTGGTCTGAGAGCTGTCATTATCTCAGCCACTTTAGTGCTTACTGGGGAAATTTCAGGATTGATTCACATTGCAGTAATACTTGTCAATCAGGATGAGTGAAATTAATGGATCATCTAGCCATACTGTTAGACAGATAGACTTGGCTTGAGACTTCTATTCTGAAATGTATTTGCTCCTATACCAATATAACTTGCTTGCTCCATCAAGCAGCAGAAAGATCTGATCAAAAATTTAAATGAATATATTTTGCATATAATATTTTGTCTCTTACTATTAAGCTCGGTAAATAGGTTGAAATCTGCATATAAATCACTTATATTTGCCTAGTTGTCTCTATGGGGTTGCAGTGATGGTGCTTTAAATATCATGTGAAATTTTTAAGAGATTGCTGGGCATGGGAAAGAATATGGAATTATTTTTATTAAAAAATTTAGACTTAGTAAGCAGGACTTTCTTTAGAGTTGATGTGGCTTAAATAATTTCAACCAGATGAACCGTTGTCAACAATTTGCATTTAAAATATAATTAATTATGTTAGTCAGCCTGCTATTATACTAGGAAATTAAGATACCATACATGTTTATAATAGGAAATTTCTCAATTGCCTTTTTTAATCCACTATAAAGCTGCATATTTATTTCCACCAGAGGAAAGAAAAACATATTATACTGCCAAAGTAATACCAGTCTTTCCTAGGATTAGGAATCAGTGGATGGTTTGTGGGATTTGTGATTTCTATTCTCAAATAAAAACCAGATGGGCTCAACCAATAGCATAAACAGTTGAGGAAAAAAAATTGGCAGAAAAAGTCACATTTGATAATTAAATTTGTTGTTGCACCTTCTCTTATTTAATGACAGTCAGAAACTTCGTTTGCAAGATAATGTAACTCCAAGCTCTGATGTAACCTAATAAAAGTTCAGACTCTATTTTGTTCAGGGATAATGAGGTAACAATATGATAATCAAGTGGGTCTTTTTATTAGAAACAAAAAATTCTTTCCTGTAAAAAACTTTCAGGAAATGTTCATACTGCTGTTCATATAAATGTACAAAATCAGTTTATGTATATATTTATACATAAAAAACAAGGTAAACACATTTAGTATATATCCTGTATTATACATGTATTGGCAATATCTATGTAATTGCGGTCTACATTTTAGTACTATTTGGTGTTGTAGCACAAATGTGGGGAATTTATTTACATCTGCATTATGAACCAGAGAGTAGAAACAGTTATGTTAATCACTCAGTATTTTAAAGAACAGGATACCAAAGAAATAATGCACATTTTGCTGTTTAATCTATGCAATTTGTCTAGAATCCTGAATTCATCGGATCATACACTCAAACACATTCCGTGAGAGCTGTGGCTCTGTATTCACGTGTGAGTTGGATGAGCTGCTCAGCAATTCACAGGCCTATGTCATTATTATCCACTCTTTTCAGGGAAGGAAACTGAGGCGCTGAGGGATTAAGGTAATTGTCCAGGTTTGTATAGCCCACAAGGTGTGCAGCTGTGTTTGAGTGTAGCTACCCCTAACAGCAAGGCTGTGTTCTTGAGTATCTGTTACATTCTAAACCATGGTCTAGGGGCTGGAAATTAAAGAATCACAAAGGGAAATAAGATGCGGGTGCTGAATTTTAGGAGGTCACACAACCCATCACGTAGAGCCTCAGAAATCTAGAGTTGGCAGACACTGTGGAAATTGTTCAGCCCAGCTCCCTATCATTATATAGATAAGAAAACAGTGGGCTAAAGAGGTAAATGCCTTATCCTCAGTGTATTTGGTAGATAAGAATATAGATAAAAATGTAAAGATAAAAATGATGAATTGGTTATTTAAAATGGCATCATTTACTAAATACTGTCATTATCTTGGTGGCTAGAATATGAGTAAGTTAGTAATGGAGCCTAGCCTTTGCTCAAACATGTGGTAAGAATATGTATGGATGGCAATGAATATTATAACTATGCCTAAAAATAGAGATTAAGAAAATAAAATAACAATTCTGGCTAATTTATTTAAGCAAATATTAATCACATACCTATGTGCCGGGCGAAGATAAGTACAGGGAAGTAATGGACGTGCAGGGTCCAGGCAGCGGGAGATACTGTAACTAATGTAGTTACAGACAGTGGGATGGGAGGCTCAGGGCATTGGTGGCATACAGCAGGGGCGCCTAACTCTGATGAAGAGCACATCAGAGTTGGAGGGCCGTCAGGGAAATGTCAGAAAGGAGGAAGTGATCCAGGCAGAAGGGAGTCAACGTGCCACGTCCAGAGATATCTGGGTCTGTGCAGGGCATTTGTCCTGGGTCCCTGTCACTCGCTCCTCATGGTCTTCTTTCTCTCTGCTCTTCTTTCTCTCCCTGCTCCACAGGGAGCAGGGAGAGAAACAACAATGACAGCTGCAACCAAAAAATAACTGGGCGTTGTGGTGGGCGCCTGTAGTCCCAGCTACTTGGGAGGCGGAAGCAGGAGAATCGCTTGAGCCCAGGAGTTGGAGGTTGTTATGAGCTGTGATGCCACAGCACTCTACCCAGAGCGACAGCTTGAGGCTCTGTCTCAAAATAAAATAAAATAAAATAAAATAAAATAAAGTTTTGAGAAGGGGTTTTGTTTGTCTGTTTGTTTTAGAAAATCATCTCCAAAAGGTGCAGGTAGATTGGATGGTGGATGGGGTTAATGTTGAGACCCTGTTTCCTCCCCACAGTTGGTTCTGTGGACTGGATTGACTTCTTGTTCTTGCTTCTATCTTTGAGCTCTTTCTTTTCAGTATTTAAAAAAAAAATTGTTATTATTATCCTGGCAAAATTCATATTACATAAAATTAATCATTTTAAAGTGAACAATTCAGTGACATTTAATTCAATTGCAATGTTGTACAACCACCATCTCTATCCAAAATCTCTACTTTACCCAAAATAAACCTTGTCCCCGTGAAGCATCTATTTCCTGTTTCCCCCTCGCTAAGCTTCCCCCAACCACTAATCTACTTTCTCTCTCCCAGTGGTTCGCCCATTGTGTAGCAATTATTCAGTATTTTATTGCTTTTTGTGGCCGAATATTATTTTACAGCATATTTGGTTTATCCATTCATCTGTTGGGTGACACTGGGATTGTCCCCGCCCTTTTGGCTGTTGTGACAGTGCTGCAGCAAACACTGGAACTCTGGTGGACAGGAGTCTGTTTGACTTCCTCTGCTCAACCCTTTTGGGTATAACCAGGAGTGTAATATGGAGTCATATGGGTATGGTAATTCTGTGTTTAACTCTTTGAGGAATTTGGGTGAACTTTTCCATTGCTTCTCAGTTCAGGTCAAATTGAGGTTCCATGACCTGCCTCAACACCAACAAGCCCTTAACCCTGCAGTCCTGTCTGGTCATTGGCTGGGATCCTGGGTTCCCATCCATCTTCCATATCTCATAATATTTCACGACAGTAACAGATGGTTGAACTATTGCTGTCGTCTTTTGTTCCCCCATAATTAAACAAAATTATGTATTGAAAATGAGCTGTTCACCTTCTAAGGACCCTACTGATTATCAGCATATGACGTTGGGAGAGGCCTGGACCCCAGGAGGACGCCGCACTGCTTCCCTGTGAAGAGCTCACTCAGCTGACATGCTGCTGATGTCCAGCCACATCCTTCAGGCCTCTTCCTACTTCCAGGCTCCGTAGCCCTCTTGCTAAGGGCTTTCTTTAGCCGCTAAAGCCCACCCTTTCTCAGGATTTCCAGAGTCTCACTTCGCAATGACTGGAATCCCTCTGAGGATATGGGTTCTCCACTGGATCCCTAAGTTCCCGGCTGCCCACAGTGGCTCCTTCTGTTCCTTGTACCACCACCCCACACCGCTACCTGCCTTCCTGCTCATCTGGGGTCCCAGACTAAGATAGCATGATCCTTCCTTCCTTCCTTCCTTCCTTCCTTCCTTCCTTCCTTCCTTCCTTCCTTTCTTCCTCCCTTCCTTCCTTCTCTCCCTCCCTCCCTTGTTTCCTCCCTTCCTTTCTTTTCCTTTCTTTCCATGTCGCTAAAGGAGAAGCAATGATAAATTTCTTGTGTCAGTTTGTCTGGGCCACAGTACTCAGACATTTGGTCAAACATTATTCTGGGTGTTTCTGTAAAAGTGGTTGTGTGTGTGTGGGGGGTGGTGGTGGTGTTTGTTTTGTTTTGTTTTTAGAAATTAACATTTAAATCGGGTTTTTGAGTAAAACGGATTACCCTCCATAATGTGGATGGGCCTCCGTCAATCCACTGAAGGCCTCAATAGAACAAAGACTGACCTCTCTCCCAACAAAAAGGAACTCTGCCAGCAGACAGCCTTTGGACTTGAACTGTAACTCTTCCCTGGGTCTCCGGCCTGCCAGTCTACCCTACAGATTTTGGACTTAACAAACCTTCACAATCACATAAGCCGATTCCTTTAAATAAATCTCTCTGTGTTTGTGTATGTGTGTGTGTGGTGTGTGGTGTGTGTACGGGGAAGTGGGATGAATAGGGTTTAAATTGAGCCTGTTGAATTTGTAGAATTTATGGGAAATCTAAATACTACTATACAAGGTAATTCCAAATTGAGATGCAGGCTGGAAATAGAGATGCTAAGAAAAGCAGCTAACGTTTCAATGTGTTCTGCCATGTGCCAGACACTGTACTAAGCATGTTACATGCATGATTTCTTTCAGTCATCAAATAGTCCCATTAGATCAGTCCTTTTATCATACCCTTTTCCATGATTCTACAGCTAAAGTGTGGTTAATCTGGGGTTTCGCCCCAAACAGTCTGGCTGAAAGTTTTCAGTTTATAGGCAGCAAACAAAAGGAGTGTAGTTTAAGCACAGGGCAGACAATGGCGCTGTCGGGAACAAGAACATTTACCTGCAAATCACGAGCAGAGATTTCCTTGAGAAAGATTGAAAGGGCGAGTTCAGAGAGTGAGAGGGAAAGCTGTGTACAAGTCGGGTCAGTGATTCCAGGGAAGGAGCGTGTTTCTAGAGGAGGGACAGTTAGAAGTCCAGGGCAAGAGGGATGAGGAATGTCTGTTGGACTCAGTCTTGGAGTTGGGGGCCACAGACTGCTTCAAGCCAAGCTTCATGTGTAAGCGAAGGGCTTTAACCCAGCCAGCGTCACCTGGACTCTCTCAGGCTAAGGGCCTCTAATATCACACCACATCCATTGATTCCCCTGATAAAGGGAATTTTGCCAAGAGCTCCTTTTATCCTTCCTAAGCAACTTGTCAGTTGCTTTATTTGGTTCTACCAGCTTCCCAGTTCTGCAATATGTGACTTAGATGCTGCAGAATGTTGTTTCTGTATTTCTTCCCACCATTAGCAACTGTGATTTGATGCTACACAGAAGATGTAATGCAGGTAAATCTGATGCTACATGGAAGATGTAATGCAGGTAAATCTAAGAGTGGAGACCAGGAAATTGAGGCAGTTCTCAATCCCTTTATCTTTGAAAATTATTATATAGTGGGAAAGTTTTTCATTGCTTGTGATTGCTGCCTATATACCCTCTGCCACCCCAATAAGCTCTCAGAAAAGTTGTCAACTTAACCCTCAATGAATCCCCAAGAATAAAAAAAAAGAAAAAGAAAAGTTGTCAACTTAAGTTAGAATCTTTACAAAGTCCTTCACATTACAGACCGCCCTCTTAGTTTTGAACAATAAATACCACTGGGAGACGACATTGCTGCTTTCATGTTCTTATAATAGTGAGCTATGGCTTACCAAAATTAAAAGAAAAAAAGAAGAAAACTTTAACATAGGCTTAGTAATTATTAGTGGGAAAAGGACCTCCCAATTATAAGTGTTAAAAATTGTTGAGAATGAGTCTTTTAAAAATGCTTTAAGCCTGGCCCAAGTGCAGTGGTGTTTACAAGTAATTGATCACAACCAATTACAGATCTCTTTGTTCCTTCTCTGCTGCCACTGCTTCACTTAACTAGCCTGCAGAAAAAAATACACTTTAAGAAGCGACAAAATAAGTGATTATGTTGTGGGGTTCACTTAAGCTTAAGATACAATTTCCAAGGTCATATGAGATGGAGGTTTCAGAAGTAGGCTATATCTTAAACAATTTAGGTGAAAATAAAGATGCTGTGTTCTGAAAAACTCTAAAAAGTTGAAAGATGGGTCTAATTATGACAGATAGGATAAAGCATGTGAAGACGGAATGAAATTGTTGCATGAAATCCGAGTCTATAACATGAGATTTTATTTATTATTTTTTTTTAAGATTTCAGAGCAAACACCTATTTGGAGAAATGCTACCAGCCGCCAATAAATGAAGGCTGAACCTCTGAATATAAAAATTCTCCATTTCAGTAGAAATGGGAGGAACAGAGAGTATAACATGAGATTTTTAAATATATATAAGTAATTTTTTTTTTATTTGAGACAGAGTGTCACTTTGTCGACCTTTGTAGAGTACTGTGGCATCATAGCTCACAGCAACCTCAAACTCTCAGGCTCAAGCAATTCTCTTGCCTCAGCCTCCCAAGTAGCTGGGACTACAGTAGGTGCCTGCCACAATGCCTGGCTATTTTTAGAGATGGGGTATTGCTCTTGCTCAGGCTGGTCTCAAACCTGTGAGCTCAGGCAATCACCCGCCTCAACCTCCCAGAGTGCTAGGATTACAGACATGAGCCACCGCACCAGGCTATAATTAAGTAAATATTTAATACAGACATTTGGCTATTCCATCTATATTCCTAAAAAATGTACTTTAATTGCCCAAAAGACTTTTGTTTCATATTTTCTCATGAGGGTATTGTCTTTTATATATATTCGCCTTATATTTGGGCACATAAGACACTCCATGACGTGGACCGGAAAAGGTATTTTGGGCTCAATAGTCATGGATCATCACCTATAATTGCAGCAAAGAAAGAGCTGGGCTACTCAGATAAAAGATGTTCCTAAAGGCCAATCCAAGTGCTGCTGCTTCCCTAGAGCATGACACATGGTGAGTCACAAGCCTCTGTATTAGCTGAAGCGATTGCAGGGCACAGATACCCCCCTTTAAGTCTGAAGGATCTTTTCCCACCTTTTGGGAAGGTTGTTGGCTGACGGTTTTCAGCTGTCAGTCCTCTTTGGGAATAGCCTAATCCGAGGTCAAAGAAAGGTACCTTGTCCAAGGTTGATACCCCTTTTCTAAGACAGTTCACAACCAATTATTTGCACACCATTGTACAGAGGCCTGACCCCAACGCCCCAATTCAGAATGACCCAAATAAGCCCCCTGCAGGGTAGATTTCAACCTTGTAGAGTTACACGGAAGCTCACTTTTCCCTCTTCTGTTCTTCCTTCGCTTCCCTCTACAGACGTTAATCTCAAGAGCACTCTCCAAATACATCCCACACAGGTCAATTTCTGTCTCAAAGGAACAAGGGAACTAAACTGCAGTTTTGATTAATGTTTGAAAAACAAACTCACCTGTGAGTTGAAAATCCACATGAACTATATAGCCATAAAGTTGTTTGTGGGTATCACCATTCAGAGTAACACCAAGGAAGATGGTTTACATGGGGAGAAAAGTAAAAACATTCGAGGACCAGTTGGGAATGAACTTCAAGAATTTTGAAATTTTTCGTTAATATTGTGCTGTAGATGGTGTGCAATTTAGTTCACTTGTGAGTGTGGACATCACATTTACAGCTGCAAAAATGAGTGAGGCCAAGATTTTAAACAGGTTACCCACTTGGGAACTGAAGACTCTGGAAATGGCTCTGGGACCAGAGATGGAGGGGAAGGCTGATCTATCTCTGATGGATGTAGGAAACGAGCAGGAATCATACTGATCATTTTCTGAATTCTTTTTCCTTATTCTTTTTTAATTTATTATTTTTTTATTTTCTCTATACATATACATGTATTTATTTGGTTTCCACTTTTTGCCTTCACAAAATTAAAAAGGCTTAAAACTTAATAACAATAACAATGTTCAAGATAAGGACTAGAAACAAAAACCTCATACATAACGAAGATAAATACATTCAGAAAAGAAATCAGACTATTGCTGCAATGAAATATTGAGCAATAATAATAATGATGATGCATAAAAGTAACATCCACATTGTCAGATAAGAGTATGTCTACCATAGAAGGCTTTGACTCTGAGGTTCAGTATGGAGTCATCAGTTAACTTCTTATTATTTTTTCCAAAGTCTCAAAAAATAGACAACTACTATTTATAAACAAAAATAAAAGATAATTTCAAAAAACAGATCATGCCAAATCTTATAGACAATAGAAAAAGATTATTATTTTTTGAATTTTTTCACGTTTTATGACATGCTTCTACCATGTTAGTCTCTGTACTAGCAGAAGACAGCTGTGGGGAGCAGTAAGAAGCAGCTTGTTTGGATGGTACGTGGCTCAGAGAGGAAGGGGTGTCCACATGAAGGTAGAGAAGCAATGTTCCGGAGTCCTCCCTCCAACTCCAGCTCCCTTGAGGATCCCCTAAAAAGCACCCATGTTCCCCAGGGAGAACCTGTTACCATTATAATTTGGAGGCAAGGAGAATGTTTATAAAGCAATAGAATATGTTAGGAAATTTGGTTAGCATTTGACAGGGATTCTGGAGGATGCATGAGGGTTTGGGAGAGAAAAGAGTGCCCATAAGAACACTGCCCTGCCATGTGAAGAGTGTGTTGATGAAGTTGGGGCCAACGTATTCTAGCGGTCAATACTGAGACCAGTGATGTTCATTCATGTTAGTGTGAGAGTAATCTGAAAAATGGTTGTTGGCAACACGGCATCCTTCAGATCTCTGAGAGCCAAAGAGATCTAGGATGGACCTAACCCAAACATTTCCAATCAGGAAAATGAGTGACACAGCAGAGGGCATAGTTTTATAAAGTAAGCACAGTGATAGGGAAAACTTAAAGTATAGTAATTTCTTTATTCAACTTGAATTGCTGTAAGAATACCCCTTTAAAGAAAAAGATACCATTACAAGATTTGTCATGATACTACTATGGTGTTATGCAACGTGTGTATTGAAGGCAAGCTAAAAAGAGAAACTACAATGTTAAAATCATTCTGAACTCAGATAAATGGAGGACATCTCCATGTCTAGAAAGTAACAAATAGGAAAATGAGAAAGGACAAGATAACGAAGAGACGACGGTAGCATGAAGAGAGGGAATGTCTTCCAAAAAACTGGGTCTTTTTTTGTTTGTTTTGTTTTTGTTTTTTGAGCGGAGCTGCGTTTGAACCTGCCACCTCCTGCATAAGGGGCCAGTGCCCTACTCCTTTGAGCCACAGATGCTGCCGCATCTTTTGGTTTTTTTTAAAGACAGAGTCTCACTACATCCCCCTGGGTAGAGTGCTTGGCATCACAGCTCACAGCAACCTCAAACTCTTGGGCTTAATTGATTCTCTTGCCTCAGCCTCCCAAGTAGCTAGAACTACAGGCACCTGCCACAATGCCCAGCTATTCTTGTTGTTGCAGTTGTCATTGTTGATTTTAGCTGGGCCAGGCTGGGTTCGAACCCGCCAGCCATGGTGTATGTGGCCAACAGCCTACCCACTGAGCTACAGGAGCCGCCAAAAAAACTGTTTTTAAAAGAAAATGTAGCCTTGAGCAAGAGGCATATTTGGAACAAGCAATGACCTTCTAGGAAGATGTTAATGGATGGGATCCTATTTAAACAGACACTCAGAAGCTTGAGACCATCGCTTTGCCTTTGAGATGCCAAGGGCTGAAATGGTGTTTCTAGAACAAATGTGATACATGAATACAAAAATATAGAAAGAGAAAGGCATTGTTACATTTTCCCCCTGTCTTTGTATACCATCACGTGGGTAATTTTCATGGTATTAAGTTCATGGTTGAGAGTGGACACAAAGTGGACTTGGAAAGGCTGTCTCAATAACATTTTGCAACCAGAGTATTCTTTGATTTTTTTTTTTTTCTGCTTTTTAGGCTATGCTTCAACTTTTCTTCCTAGAATTGTTTTTTGCCCCTGTGCAAGTTATCTTTAAATAAGAAAATCCTTCTTCTTCCTAGTATGCAATGCTTGTAATGACTTCAATGAAACATTTAGGTCATTTGGAGCACAGGCCTGTTTTGTGATTCACATCATTACAAAATATATCCCAATAAGATGATGCATAAGCTGAACTGGAGTTAATGAACCTTCATTCGTGCAGGATAATTCAAACTTTAAGGGTTACATTAACTTACATAAAATAAGAAAGAGAAGAAAAATCAGGCTCATTGTACACTAGAGATCATGATCTTTATCTTCTCAGTCCGTAAGAGTATTGCTCAGTGACTCTCATACCATTATTAGAGTGGTTGTAGAGCACATATGTGTATATAATTAAGTCCCCCTCTGTGGCCATTAAAGGACTACGCTAGTTTCCACAGGGAATGCATGTGGGACTTGATTCCCAAGCCTAAAGAGAGCATTAGTACCTCTAACCGTTATGGTTTGCTACATGGAAATGCGTGCATCTGCCACTTACTATACAGAGCAAGTGTGGGGGCACTATGACCCACGGCCGAATCCAGCCCACCACCTGCTTTGTAAACAAAGTTTGATTGGGATACAGCCACACCCAGTTATTTACATACTGTCTATGGCTGCTTTAGCCTTGCCAGAGCAGAGCAGAATAATTACAACAGAGACTGTAAATGGCTCACAACACCTACAATATTTACTACCTGGCTTTTTAAAGAAAAGTTTTCACCCCCTTTTGATCTAAAGGAAAATCTGTGCCCTATACCTGTTGACTCTATAGATGATTGATGGTAAAAGGAGTAAAAATTATATTAAATTAATCAAATGCGATTTCAGAGCACAATATTTATGTTACAGATACTATCAAGGACCTAGGAGTCACTTGACCTACTTAGAAATATGAGTCTTTTTTAAAAATCTACATTCTGGTATTTTAGGCTATGCTTTCGTGGTCGAGAAATTAAATAAATAAATAAAAACAACAGCCTCGGGTTTCGTAAACCCTCCTAAAACACAATGTCTCGTGTTCCCCTTCTGGCTCTGTGGCAGCTGTTAACTATCAAATACTATTTCTAGAACTGTGCTGACATCAGTCGCTGATCATACACAAAGCTGTTTGGCATGACACACACTGTGCAAGTCGAGGCCGTTAAAATGAAACAGCTCTGTTAAAATTAACTCTATTCACATCACAGGGAAAATGTCTAAGTTTGCCAAATCAATTCCTTCCTATATCAGTGGGGGGGAACCATTTTCCAACCTCTAAAAAAAGGTGATTCAGACACAGGAGAGGAAAAAAAAAGAAGAAAGAAAGAAAGAAAGAAACCCTCCAAAATTAAAATGATAAAACAAAAATTTGCTTGACAGCAAAAGTACTTCCAAATGGATGAAATTGAATCCAAAACTGAGCCTGCAACAAATTTAACTGACAAGAAAGTCTGCATAATGGACTTGGTTTTATTATTAATGCTAATATGGGTACATTTTCATTCTATTGTGCTGATGGCAAGAAGATAAATGCCCACTGAAGGCACTAAAGTATCTCCACTCCGCTGAAATACTGATTGTAGTTAGACTGCAAACACTTATTCTTCACATGTGAGGAAAAAAAAATCTTTTTTTTTTAAAGGCAATACTACCATAGAGACCATTTCAGAATCGAGTATAGCTCTGAAATCAAATTTCTTGAAATAGTTCAATGCAACCCTTAAAAATCAGTTTCTTTGTGAAACTTAAAATTATGTAGATGGAATTTTATCACAATGATAAATATATTCTTTACATAATTTTTAATTGGCATTTCTTTAAAATTAATAATTTGCCTCAGAGAGTCCTCGTAATCAGTGGTTGAAGTTTCCATTGAGGGCAACCAAGTCAACTGGTATAAATGACATCTTTCTGCCAGCTCACCTCGCCCTGAAAATCACTACTTAAGGTCCTTTCCTTCCCTGAATCCAAGCCACAGGCAGCAGCCCAGCAGGGATTGTGAGAAACGGGAACTTCTGCCCAGGAGTATCTGGCCCTTTTTAGGTTCAAGTGCCAGGGGTTGAAGCTCCACAGTGGTTTGCAGTCATGAGGGCCAAGGGTCTGGAAGCCAGAGAGCTCAGGCCAACGCCAGGATGTGTGGAGCCAGTAAATGAGTTAATCTGAGAAGCAGCAACTGGGTTTTGGAGATCAGGACTAGCATAAGGTCACAAACTCCAGGAGGTTCCTAACAGCAAGGAAATCGAATAGAGGAATTGTCAGCCCTTTCAGGTAATGTGGTAATGTCTATTTGTGTTTGCTTTCAGGGGCCTTGTTTATCCTCCTGCATGGTGGCACGCAGAGACGTGGTGACAGCTACTCTGAAAGTGAAAACAGTGACAGCTGTAGATAAACCTTGACCCTACCTGTTGCAAGAAGGCTGTTACAGGTCTCAGTAATGTAGAGATCATTTCAGTAGTAATTATCCCTTATTCTAAGCCCGTATGAATCATTCTAAGTTCTCCCACCACTTGTCTTCTCCATTTATTAGCTTATTTAACTTTTTTGTACTTTCTAGACCAGTGCTACCTGTGGTTGACAGAATTTTCAGAGGCCCCCTTGTGTATGCCCCCTGAGTAATCCCCTACCCCTGAAAGTCGGTGGGACCAATCATTGTGATGCCACTCCCCTTGATTAGGTTACTCATCAGTTGACTTTGAATTAATCAAAAGGGCATTTATGCCAGCTGGACCTGATCTTGTCAGGCAAGCCCTTAAAAGAAGGTGAAGATCAGAATGAATACATGCTGCTGGCGACAAGGAAAATGAAGCAAACTGTCCTGTTGTGAGAGGAAGGGGTCACATGTAAGGACCCAAAGTCTGCCTCTAGGAATTGCGAATGGTCCCTTCATCATACAGATGCAAAAAAATGAATTCTGTCAACAGCTAATGAGCTTGGAAAAGGATTCTAAACCTCAGAGGGAAACCTCTAGTGTACCCCTTGATTCTAGCCTGGTGAGACACGGAATGGAGAACCTATACCCAGACTCCTGACCAATGGAAAGTGAGATAAGGCATTTACGTTATTCTAAGCCACTAAATGTGTAGTAATTCACTGTGTAGTACCAAGTTACTAATGCATAGTCCAATAGAACTTTCTGAGATAATGGAAGTGTTCTATATTTGTTTTGCTAATATGGTAGCCACTAGCCACATGGGGCTACTGAGCTTTTGAAATGAAGCCAGTGCAACTGAGGAACTGAATTTTTAATTTAATTGTCATTAATTTCAACTGACATGGCCATATGTGGCTAGTGGCTACCCTACAGGACAGCACAATTCTAGATTAAGAGTAATGAAATGTCAATCCTTTGATTTTAATGTTCTTGATCATAGATAGCTCTGAGCTCAATTTTTAAAGTTTAATCTGAAATGAAATCTCTAAGAAGACTAAATGAGAAGCCAGTATGATCTATCCCTGTTCCCTTCCTGGCTTCAGCTCATTCCCTTCCCTAAACCACAGAGCTTCTTCCAGTCACCTGAAAGTATCAAATGCTGAGGGTTGAAGCCTGGAGTCTTTCATATAGGCCTCTCCCTCCATCAAAACACTCTTCCCTTCAATCTTCACCTGTCACATACCTATTTAATATTTTAGTCTCAGCACAAATGTCACTTTCTTGGCAAAGAATTTCCTGATGCCCTGTATGGGTTAGCTATTGCTGTGTAACAAACTATACCAAAATTCTGTGGCTCAAGACAATAATTATATATTATTGGTGTTCATGTGTCTGTTGGTCAGCTGAGTTATCTGATGAAAGCCTGGCTCACCCCTGGTGGGTGGATGGGCTGACTAGAGGCTCTGATTTTTTGAAGAGAGGGGTCTTACTATGTTGCCCAGGCTGCATTTAAACTCCTGGGTTCAAGATATCCCCTTGTCTCAATCTCCCGAGAAGCTGGGACTACAAGGCATGCACCACCACCCTTTAAATCAGGATTGAATAGAGGATATTAGCAGGGACAGGTCATTTCTGCACGTTACTCATCCTTCCCATCAAACCAGCGGGTCAGCCTAAACAGGAGCTCCAAGGGCCACGGCAAAAATGCAATAGGAAGGTATAAACACACACACACTGTTGAGGTCAAGACTCAAGGCTGGAACAACATCATTTTTGCCTTTTTCTATTGGTTGAACAAAGCCACAAAGCCGGAATAAGAGGTGGGTACACATACTCTGCCCTTTTTGTGGGAGGGACTGTAGCAATCACTTGGCAAAGGCTTGGACACAGTGGGGCGAGGGGTGACGGGGAGGGTAAAGAATTGGTCAGTGATGGAATCTCTATATTTCCTTCATTCATATGAGATCCCTCATTCCTAATAGCTCATAGCAAAGACTTTTCTTTCAAGGCACTTGAACCTGGTAATTATGCATAATATGTATTTGGGAGATTACTTGTTTACTGACTGTTACCTCCACAAGGCTGTGAGTTCAATGAGGTCAGGAATCATATTTATTTTTTTCACTGCTGTGTCACCAGTACATATGACACCCAATTATTAAATAAATGAGTGAATAAGGTATCTGAAGAACATTTTTTCAAAGCTGGATGTGTTCTGATGAACAGGATCTGATGACAGATTATGAAAGGTTGAGCAAAATTTGGTAGCTATTATCAGAGCATGAGGAGGTATCGTTTAACAAATTAATTTATGAAAGTCAAGAGAAGTAATTGAGGAATGGGAGGATGTGTATATATACACATATTTTAAAAATTGTGTGACTATATGAAGGCAGGGGAGTTGGAAGGAAGGAAGAAAGCAAGAGAGAGAGAGAAAGGAAAGAAGGAGGGAGAGAGGGAGCAGGAATTGTCAGGTTATAGCAATTGCAGATCTGCTATCTTAAGGCCTGTCCTTGGAAGTATAATACAAAAATCTTTTAATAGTCAATGAGTAATCAACCAGTATATACCTCATGTAGGAGCCAACAACAGAATGATAGACTCTGTATATATAATACAGGATGGTTTGCATTCGAAGATGCTCCTTTCCAACTTCACAGGTCTCTCTCAAAGGTCACTGTATGACAAATAGTCTAGTACATGTAAAGTCTACTTTTTACTCGCAGTCAGAATGTTCTTAAAAGCTCTCTTTTTTCTCTTTACCTCATGGACTAGGCAAAATCTCCAAAATTTAAAAATCCCCTCCATCTCTTGTTGCCAACTCCGGTTATTTCGTTATTTGGAAATTTTCAGCTGTGTTTGTAAAACACGTATGGAAAGGATCACTGAAATATCGTCACCTTTGCTTGAATGCTGTGTTGATGGGGTAAATGTGGAACCATCTTTGGTTTTCTTTGAACCATGCAGAATTTCAGAGGCAAATACAAGTTTTTGGTTTGGTGTCAGTCTAGTTAGTCTTAGATTCTAATAAAGATTTCTTATGTTTCTTAATTTTATTTACATGTATGACGTATATGTGTGTCTATAGGTCCTTTTAAATCAGGATCACAGATAGCCACGGGCTGTTGATAAGATACTTCCTTGAACTGACCCCAGTCTAATCCTAGGGATGTGAGCCCACAAAGTGAAGGGGTTTTAACAGCTTTAGAGACACTGTTTTAAAAGTTGGACACTTGCTGTTTATACTGATTCAAAAGCACACAGAAACGCTTACTGAGCACTTGTTCTTGTACTGGGAAGATTACATTTTTTAAATTCTTTTTTTTTTTTAATTTTTTTAATTTCAACTTGCTTGTACATTCTTCTTTGTTTGAAGTACCCTTTTTTGTTGTTCATTTTCTTCTTCCTCTGGCGATGCTCGGCTGTTTTTGATGTTAGTAGAGATGGGGTCTTACTCTGGCTCGCTGCTGGTCATACTGGTCTCGAACCTCTGAGCTCAGGCAATCCACCCACCTCGACCTCCCACAGCGCTGGGACGACAGGCGTGAGCCACCACGCCCGGCCGTACTGGGAAGATTAAGATGGACGACTAGATCCCTGTCTTCATGGAGCACACGATCTAGTGGGCGAGGCCGATGGATGTAAGCTAATGATTACAAAGAGATGGGACGCACACTGTAAGAGAAGGGTGGGTACTAACTCAGTGGGAACAGGAGAGATTAGTTTGTTAATTTGGTCTGGAGGGGACTTGGGGAGGTGTGTGATGCTAAACTTAGGATGAGTAGAAATCTTAACAAGTGGTTAAGAGGTAAAGGGTAAACCAGGCAGGAGGCAAAGTTTGAGAGATGTCAGGGTCCAGGTTTTATACTCTAGGACAGTGGTTCTCAAAGTGGGGTCCCTAAACCAGCACCATCCCTTTCAACTGCAAACTTATTAGAAAGGCCAGTCTTTAGTCCCACTCCAGACTTACAGAGTCAAAAACTCTAGGAATGGAGCCCCCAGAGTCTGCATTTTAACAAGTCTTCCAAAGCACTCTGATGAATGCTCAAGTTTGAGAAGGACGCCCTGCTGATAAAGAGAGAGCCATGGACGCGTTTGAGTCGGCAAGTGGCTTGGGCAGATCTAGATCTGCAAAGGTGACTCTGCCAGGATGTGAAGAATGAATTAGAGTTGGGAGAGGGAGTGAGTGGAGACATTGAGGCCAGTTGGGAAACCATGATAAGTAACAGAGGCAAGCCGTACTGCCTAGCCCTGGGATCCAGAGGGAGGAGCTTGCATTTGCTCTAAGATACAAAGTCCTTTAAAGAGTATAGGTGCCAGGTATGGTGGCTCAGGTCTGTAATCCCAGCACTTTGGGAGGCCAAGGTAGGAGGATTGCTTGAGGCCAGGAGTTCAAGACCAGCGTGGGCAACACAGTGAGACCCCGACTCTATAAAAAACAAAAAAATTAGCTGGGTGTGGTGGTATGCACCTACAGCTCCAGCTACTTGGAGGCTGAGGCAGGAAAAATGGCTTGAGCCCAAAAGTTAGAGGCTGCAGTAAGCTATGATCGATCCACCGCACTCCAGCCTGGATGGCAGAGCAAGACCCTGCCACTAAAACAAACAAACAAACAAACTCAAAGAGTATGAGAGGGGCTTTTGAGGGTCTTCACATCCCATTGTCTAAATCAGCTACCGAGGAATTACCACAAGGGGCTTATGGGTCCATGTATATGCCTAGACTAAATTAGTCAGCTCACACACACGTGAACTACTATTCTCAACATAAATATTTTTTATGAGTAATAGTTTGTGCATCCACTAAAAATAAGTTCCAAATTCTTAGCAACTTTTTCTCATTAAGTATTTTTGCATCAGATAATAAAGTATAGTAAATAAAGGATTACAAGGAAATCCTCATACATGAAAAACTCCAAAACCATTGATTTGATGCCTTAAATACCCCTTTGTTATAATTAGTATTAGATAGTGTCAGGAGACTCAGGGCCATATTTGAAGTTCACACACATATGAAAGTTTTGACACTGATATTTCTTTCTTTTTGTTGGGGTTCAGTTTGTAAGCTCAGCACTCAAGAGACCCCTTAGTTCCTCTGAGTTCTTTGCCTACAATGAGGGTAGTGGCTACCAACTAAGTGACAATTCTCATATTAGAGCTTTCCATCTAAAAAGCCTGACTCTCCCAAAGGTATGATTAGTTGAAAGATTAATTTATTTTACAATCTAATTATAATTTCTGTGACAAAGGAAAGATCTCTTTATTAAAACAGATAACAAACATTAAACACAAAGACAACAGCCCCACAGAGATGATAATTAAAGAAAATACACACCTAAGTGCATTTGCTACGAATCTCACCCATCCTTAAATCTTATCAACCATTGTTTAATCTTTGTTTTTTCTTAAAGCTATGTAGAAAATTTCTTTTGCAGCCATTGGAACCTTTATACTTTCAATCCCAGCCCCTGGCTGCTCTGTCTGGCGAGTGCTGTAACTTTCCCACAATCCCCTGGCTCTCAGAGTTACTAGAGAAGGGACTGCTTGTATGGCTGGTAGGATTAATTACAGAGTGGACTTTCCAGCACAGATGGCTCCTCTGTTCTCACCCACCCACAGCAAGGTTGACAGTATCAGCTTCATCTCTCCTTTCACTAAAAATCTAAGACCCATCCCGAATTTTCTTCCATAGCACTGGGATGCTTCTGACCAGGAGGGCCTCTCCTCTGCCTGTTCACTGATGCATCCAATTATAAAAACCACTTACAGGCTCAGCACCTGTAGCACAGTGGTTATGGCGCCGGCCACCCACACCCAGGCTGGCAGGTTTGAACCCGGCCTGGGACCAGCTAAACAACGACAACTGCAACAAAAAAAATAGCTGGGTGTTCTGGCAGGAGCCTATAGTCCCAGCTACTTGGGAGGCTAAGACAAGGGAATTGCTTAAGCCCAAGATTTTGAGGTTGCTGTGAGCTGTGACACCACAGCACTCTACCAAGGGTGACAAAGTGAGACTCTGTCTCAAAAAAAAAAAAAAAAAAAAAATCACTTTAGACATGTAGGATGTGTTTATATCAGCACCATGATGTGACTTTATATCGTTCTTGCATTAGTCAGCATTCTCCGGAGCAGCAGAACTAATAGTATGTGTAATTGTGTATATATACACATATATATGACATATATGTGATGTGTGTGTGTGTGTGTGTGTGTGTGTGTGTGTGAGTATTGAGGAGGAGAGAGGAAGAGATTTTAAGAAATTGGCTTAAGTGATTGTGGAGACTGGCAAGTCCAAAATCAGAGTCTGCAAGCTGGAGACGCAGAGAAGAGTCGACCCTGCAGTTTGAGCCCAAAATAGTTTGGAGGCAAAATTCCCTCTTCCTTGGAGGGCCTCCATCTTTTTCGAAAAAAACAGACTTTATTCTTTGGAGGAGTTTTAGGTTCACAGCACGATCAAGTGGAAAGTGCAGGGAGTTCCCACACATCACTGCCCCACACCAGCTCCAGCTTCTGCATCACTCACATCCTGCACCAGAGGGGTTCACCTGTCCAGCCTGGGCACCTGCACTGGCCCATCTGTATTGCCCACAGTCCATAGTTTATATTCGGGTCCTGGTGTTGTGTGTTCTATGAGTTTGGACAAATATCTAATGACATATATCCACCATTACGTATCATACAGAAGAGTTTCACTGCCCTAATAATCCTCTGTACTCTGCCTCCTCGCCCCTCCCTCCCCAAACCCCTGGCAACCACTGATCTTGTTACTGTCTTCATAGCTTCGCCTTTTCTATAATAGAATGTGGTGTAGTTGGAATCACACAATATGTAGCCTTTTCAGACTGGCTTCTTTCACTTAGTAATATGCATTTTAAATTCCTCCATGTCTTTTCATGCCTTGATAGTTCATTTCTTTTTAGTGCTGAATAATATCCCATTGTCGGGATGTACCATGACCTCAGTTTTTTTTTGTTTGTTTGTTTGTTTTTTTGACAGAGCCCCCAGCTGTCACCCTGGGTAGAGTACTGTGGCTTCACAGCTCACAGCAACCTCCAACTCCTGGCTTAAGCGATTCTCTTGCCTCAGCCTCCCAAGTAGCTGGGACTACTGGGGCTTGCCACAATGCCAGGCTATTTTTTGGTTGTAGTTGTCATTGTTGTTTGGCAGGCCCAGGCTGGATTCGAACCTGCCAGCTTGGGTGTATGTGGCTGGAGCTTTAGTTGTTCGAGCTATAGGCGCCGAGCAGTCTTTTTTTTCTTAAGGTCTTCAGCTGATTTCATGAAGACCACCTACATCGACTTTGCTCAAAGTCTACTAATTTAATTTTTTTTTTTTTTTTTGGAAAGAGTCTTACTCTGTCATGTCACCCTTGGTAGTGTGCCATGGTGTCACAGCTCACAGCAACCTCTAACTCCTGGGTTCAAGCAATCCTCTTGGCTCAGCCTCCCAAGTATCTGGGACTACAGGTGCCTGCCATGATGCCAGGTTTTTCTGTTTCTTAGTAGAGACTCGGTCTTGTTCGTGCTGGGTGAGCTCAAGCAATCCAACTGCCTTGACTTCCCAGAGCGCTAGGATTACAGGCATGAACCACCACACCCAGCCTGATTTAAAAGCTAATCTCATCTAAAGAATACTTTCAGAGCAATGTCTAGATGGGTGTTTGACCAAGTATCTAGGTACTGTGGCCCAATCAAGTGGACACATAAATGAAGCATCACAAATCGACTCCTTGTCAATTTGGCACCTGTGCACATTTTCTTAAAGTATACTTAATCTATATATATATATATATAAATAACAGGGCCACTCCTGTGGCTCAAAGGAGTAGGGTGCCAGCCCCATATGCCAGAGGTGGCAGGTTCAAACCCAGCCCTGGCCAAAAACTGAAAAAAAAAAAAACAACCCAAAACAGGTTAATGATGAAATTTTCCTACATACAACTGAAAACATACTAACCCTTTCCCCAGAAGAGGATGCAAAGTCCTTGAGTAATGTTTGGTTTTCTCTTTACTATCCTATAACTTAAATACTATAATATAAAGTTAACAGTACTGCAACACTATGACATAAAATCAATGCAACTTACGTTACATGATAAAAGGAGAAGAAAGGGAACAAAACAAATATATTTGAAATCTCTCTACACATATATGCATACGTATACATACACAAACATATTTATAACAAAATGAGGAAGAAATACTCATCACAATTATAGTCCTTATTTCTGTCACTGGTCACATGATTGCAGCTGAGATTTTTTTTTTTTTTTTTTTTTTAGAGACAGAGTCTTACTTTGTCACCCTCGGTAGAGTGCTGTGACATCACAGCTCACAGCAATCTCCAGCTCTTGGGCGTAGGTGATTCTCTTGCCTCAGCCTCCCAAGTAACTGGGACTACAGGTGCCCACCACAATATCCGGCTATTTTGTTGCAGTTTGGCCGGAGTTGGGTTTGAACTTGCCACCCTCGGTATATGGGGCAAGGTGCCCCACTCACTGAGCTACAGGCGCCGCCCTGTAGCTGGGATTTTTAACCACCTACTTCTACCACTTATTCCCTTTGTTCTCAGCAAGCATCTCAGCTGATCATAGCTGTTTACCTGCTGTCATGACCCAAACTTTCATTCCTGAAAGTTCTGCCTCAAATGGGTTATTGTAGTTTTTCATTGACTCTAGTCATGGCACATACCATATTTAGAGACACCCCAAGGGAGCTCCTGCATTTGAAACATGCGCTTCCTCCCCTGGATTATGGAGCAGTAATCTAATATCTCCTTGACGGTCAGGTTCAGTTAGCCCAGACAGCACACGCCTGCTGCCTGTTTCTTCAGAATCGTGAGGAGTCCAGAGTGGCCACGTGGCAGCCTTAACCTCCAACTCAATTTTCATTGTTTCTCTTTGTGGAGACATTTCTCTCTTTGGAACTAAGGTCTCTAGGCCAGTAGAACGCAAGGATGTTGGAGGTCCAAATAAAAAATTTTGCTAGTGGGTTACCAGAGGTCATAGAGAGTGGTGATACTCCTATTTCCACCCCTTGATTCCTGGACTCTTAAATTCTGACTGTGACAAAAGAAAGCATCATATGTTGGACACTCATTTGGTGCATATAAAACCTTCTAGAGAACCTTGCCCTTGCCCTGCAAAGTATTGCCACCTAGCTGGTGCTGTAAATGAGTTCCCCAAAGCCATTCTACCGTCCTTTTAAGCCAGCTGGGGAATGTGGTGAGGCCAGTGAATTCCATGAGCATGGGCCATTTCTGCATTTCATTTGCTTTGAAGTGAGTTCCTTGGGCAGAAGCAGTGCTGCCTGGAAAACTGTGATGGTGGATGAGACATTCTGTAAGTCTGAAGATGGTAGTTTTAGCAGACGCATTGCATGCGGGGAAGGCATAAATCTGTATCCAGAATAGGTGTCTAGTCCAGTTAGACCAGCAATACCCTGTTCCCCCATGATGGAAATGGCCCAGACTGCCAAGAGCCCATTACTGGGGCATTGGAGCCAGTGTTGGTCTCTGCCACTGGCAGATAGGCACCCAGTGGTGGCTGTAGCCAGATAAGCATTGGTGAGTAGAAGTCCATGTTGCTAAACCCATGCATAACTCCCCTCCCTGCCACCATGATCACTTTGTTCATGAGCCCATTGGGCAACAACACAGGTGGTGGAGGGAAGAGGCTGACTGCTATCCACGGAACAGGTCATCCTATCCACTTGATTATAAAAGTTCTCTTCAGCTGAGATCACCCCTAGTGAGAATTCACATGGGACAAGATATTTTTACATTTTTTCACCCATTCAGACAGATCTTTGCACATACCTTTTCCCCAAATTTCCTTGTCACCAATTTTTCAGTCATGCTCCTTCCAAGTCTCTGACTATCCAGCCAAACCATTGGCTATATAGCTTGTGAATTGGTATATAATTGCGTTATCTGGCCATTTCTTCTTCTAAACATAATGAACAACTAGGAGCACCCTCCAAGTTCTGCCCACTGAGAAGATTTCCCTTCACCACTGGTCTTTAAGGGTGTCCCCCAAAGGGGATATGGTGCCACAGGTGTCTACTTCTGGGTGGTGCCTGCATACTCCACAGAACCATTACAATCCGGGTTTGAGTTTTCTCTTCCTCCAAGGACCATAAGGAATGCTGCAGGGGGCTACAGGTGCAGGCTGGAGAGACAAGATGGTATACCAGGAGTGGGGGCCCAGGGAAGAGTTGACGCTGCAGTTTGTCTCCAAAGGCAGTCTGCTGGCAGAATCCCGCTTCCTAGGGGGAGGCCAGTCTTTCGCTTGTTAGGCCTTTAACTGACTGGATGAAGTCTACTTACGCTAGGGAGAGTAATCTGTATTACTTAAAGTCTACTGATTTACATGTTGATGTCATCTAAAAAATACCTTCACAGAAACATTAAGAGTGATGTTTGAACAAATATCTGGGTATGGTGGCCTAGCCAATTTTAACACATAACATTAACCATCACAATCTTCTTTTCTAAGAGGAGAAAGTGTCCTCTCTCCCTTCCTTCTTCCTTTCAGCTTTCCTCTCTTCTTTCTCTCCTTCTTTTTCTTTCTGCAAATATTTCCTGAGAGCCCACGAGATTCCCGATTCTAGACGCTTACTAATGAAGTCGAGTAATCTCCTTGGTAACCATCCCTAATCCAGAATGGGATACAAACTGCTTTCGGAGCAGACTGTCTTCTTTAAAGGAATCATATATCCCTTTCCAATTTTAAGCCGTACCTTATAGGAATATAATTTGTACTATCTCTTTTAAACAGAAAAATAAGTTTTTACAAAGGGATTAATGGCAGATGCTGCTGTTTAGCTAGTGGGTGCTCTAATTTAGATGGTGCTAATTTAAAATTTGTCATAATTTGGTAAGAGATTGGTGCAGAGATTACTTTTGTATGATAGGGTTTGTCGTGGAAATGAATGGTTTGAACATATTTCAGAGGAAAAAAGATTAAAACCACTTAGAAAATAAACTGTTTTTCAAGGTATTTAGGTGGTTGAAGATGGAACGCATGAGACATGTATGTTGTACTACATTTTTAAATAGATTAAAGCAGGGCCAAAGATCTCCTATTTGTCAAAACAAACTGGGGGGGAAAAGTCTCATTTGAATTATCATACTGTACATAAACTTGTTTATCAGGGGAGATGCATTTCTAGAAATGGGACCACTACCCAGGCCAATACTGTAGTGGCCTTGTGGAGTTTTGTGTCCGGCATCTCACATTGCCATGTTACCAATCGTGTGTCTACTACTAATTCCCCAGAAAAGGCACAGGCCTCCCTCTACTGCTGCTCCCCAACCCCATATCACAGAGATGTTCATCATGCTCTTCACAGTGTCCAACAACAAAGCCCAATCACCATTGTTTCTCAACTGTGTCCGTGCAGGTGAGCACTATGACACAACTTACTTTTAATATCTCTCGTGACATTCTTCCCTTGAAGTCAAGTCCAGTCTTATCACATGAACAGTTTAGTCCGTCATTTATGGATCAAAATGATTAAGCAGAACGCAAAATGGGTCGAAAAGAGAAGTCATCACAAACTAAGCACAATACAAAGCCCACTTAAATGAAATAGCAGAGAGCTGATTGGTTGAAAATGTATGCTTTATAGTACAGTAATGCTCATTGGACCAGGAGCATACAGCACAGGTATTTATATTTCTTTAAACTTTATGACTAGTAAATGACTTTGGAGAAAAGTCACTTTATAAAACAAATTAATGTTACATGGGGCAATACTGGATGTGGTGTGCATAAACTTGGAAAATTACTTTTTAAAAAATCTTATCCTTTTAAAATGTGGGCTTTTCATGGTTTTAAGTTTAGTGCATAGGACTCATGGCAAATTAGTCCTATAATTTGCTAAATGTGACAATGTAATGTGGCATGTTTTTGAACAGGATTTAAACACTTGCGTCAAATTTTCTTATCTTTTGAGACATTTTTGTCATGCCTGTGTAATTGTGTACTTGGAAATTCCTACTGACTGATTGCATGGCCACCTGTTTTTGTAAATAAAGTTTTATTGGAAAACAGTCACCCTCTTAGGTCTTGGCTGTGGCTGCTTTCACACTGTGAAAAATAGAGTTGACTAAGGCCGGGCACCGTGGCTCACACTTGTAATCCCAGCACTCTGGGAGGCAGAAGTGGGTAGATTGCTTGAGCTCAGGAGTTTGAGAACAGCCTGAGCCAGAGCGAGACCCAATGTCTAAAAATAGCTGGGTGTTGTGGCTGGTGTCTGTAGTCCCAGCTACGTGGGTGGCTGAGGCAAGAGCTGGAGGTTGCTGTGAGCTGTGACACTAGGGCACTCTACCAAGGGTGACAAAATGAGACTGTCGCAAAAAAAAAAAAAAAACCAAACCAAAAAAAACCCCCCAAAACAGAGTTGACTATACTTATTGTCTCCATAAATGAAAAGTTTGGAACCCACCTACTATAGACACTCATAACATTTATTGTCCTTTCAGATAGATAGAGGAGGATTTTCTGGGTTCAAAGAATGAATAAACCATATTCCCATTCATCTTAAATGTTTAAAGGAAAGACTTGCCTAGAGCAGCACTATTCTATACAAATACAGTATGAACCACTTAGGTGATTTTAAATTGTCTAGTACCCACACTAAAAGAGAAGAATGAAACAGGTACAATTAATTTTAATCAGGTATTTTATTTAACCTAATATATCAAAAAATATCACTTCAACATGTAAAATAGACAAAATTAGTAATGGCATAATTTGCATGTTCTCTGTCTCTCTCTCTCCCTCTTTTTTTTTTTTTTTTTTAAGAGACAGTCTTGCTCTGACACCCAGGCTGGAGTGCAGTGGTGTGATCAGAGTTTACGGCAATTCTTGAACTCTTAGACTCTACCAATTTTCCTGCCTTAACCTCCAGAGTCACTGGGCCCACAAGTGAGTGCCCACTGGGCCCAGACAATTTTATTATTTTTTATAGAAACAGGGTCTGGATACATTGTCCAGGCTGGCCTCAAACTTCTGGCCTGAAGCAATCCTCCTGCTTCAGCCTCCCAAAATGCTGGGAATATAGGCATGAGCCATCATGCCCAGCTCTTTACATCCTAGGTCTTCAAAATCCAAGGTGCATTTTATGTTTACAGCACACCTCAATTCAGACTAACCACATTTTCAGTGCTTGCTAAACACATGTAGCAATGGGTTTTTTTTTTTTTTTCCTCAAGCTGTTACCCTGGGTCAAGTGCTGTAGTGTCACAGCTCACAACAATATCAAACTCTTGGGCTTAAACAATTCTGTTGCCTCAGCCTCCCAAGTAGCTGGGCCTACAGGCACCCACCACAACGCCCCGCTATTTTTTTTGTTGCAGTTGTCATTGCTGTCTCAGCTGGCCCGGGGCCAGGTTCGAACCCGCCAACCTCAGTGTATGTGGCCGGCACCCTACCCACTGAGCTACGGGTGCCGCCTAGCAAGGGGTTACTGTACTGAACAGTGCAGGCCTACAGGGAAGGAAATGCCCGTGACTACCTTCATTCTTCTTAATTTGTTTTCATTTCTTCATTCAACCATCATTCAAATTTAAAAATTGCATAAATCATACAAAGGTAAGACAGAGACTCTGTTCTGAAAGAGTTTATTTTTCTTAAACACTGATATACTTGTATAATTATTTTGCACTTGTCTTCAGTGTCAAAAGGTGCAGGGATTGTAGACATTAGAAACAGCCAGCCAACTAGGAGGAATTTCTTTTTTTTCCTTTTTCTTTCTTTTTTTCTTTTCTGTTTTTTCTTTTTCTTTTCTTTTCTTTTTTTTTTTTTTTTTTTGAGACAGAGCCTCAAGCTATCACCCTGGGTAGAGTGCCATGACATCACAGCTCACAGCAACCTCCAACCCTGGGCTGAGGCGATTCTCCTGCCTCCACTTCCCAAGTAGTTGGGACTACAGGTGCCCGCCACAACACCAGGCTATTTTTTGTTGCAGACATCATTGTTTGGCAGGCCCAGGCTGGATTCGAACTCGCCAGCTCAGTTGTATGTGGCTAGCACCTTAGCCGCTTGAGCCACAGGCACTGAACCTGGGAGGAATTTCTACTTAACCAGAGCATAGATGAGATCACTGACAGGACTACCAAAGAAGATAGGAGGAGATTTCATTCTTAAAATGACTTGCATATGCCTACACCTTGTTTTTCTTAATCCAACCATGTCAACATCCACTAGCTGATAGTTGTTCACATGTGGTGCCGATACATGCATGCACAATCTAAATTAGACTGTAAGCTCCTGGAGGGCAGGAAACCCAGTATTCCTTGAATGACTGAATATCTGAATGAAACATTTCTCTTTCTTTTTCCTTGCTCCTCTGATTTATTCTAAAGAGCTTCCCCACTTCAAGCTTTTGAAATTATAGGAGCAATTTGTGACTATGCCATGAATCATAATATTTCCTATTGTCAATCTTTTTCCTTCTACATAATCAGGTTTAAATCTTGCTCTCTCGTTTTTTTTTTTTTTTTTTTTTTTAATATTTAGAAGAAGGAGATTGTGACTATATCAGGAACTAAGGTAAGAAATGAAAAAGACTGTATTGGGACATAATTTTTGTTCTCTCTGTAACAGAGAGAGAGAGGTGTGTGTATCATACCAAAAGCATGTTTGTGTTAAATACTCTTCAACCACCTTAAATTTTTTTAATAATTTCTGTAATCCACCTGCCAAGTAGGCAACAAACAAATCCATACACACTCCATACTCTTCAAATACAGACAGAGAATACTTGGATAGTCCATAAGAAGGTATAAGTACTGGACAGAGGTCGCTGAGCCAGTGCCAGAGAAGGGAATTTAGCAGGGACCAGGTGCCTCTCGATTCACTGCAGGCAGGATACAGGAGAGCGATGGTAAGGTTCTGGCATATATATTTCCATCAGCTCTGTCTTGCTCATGGCAGACATCATTGATCATCTTCCTGCTGAACACGATGAGAGTTCAGAAATGTTCTAAACATAACCCTCTAGGAAGGCACAATCACGTGATAGGGAGCTGGCACGCAAGATAAAACCTCCTTAACATCTCTGGTGTACAAACCAGGGTTAGAGTCCACAATCATGTTTAAAAGATAAGAAGGTGCTTATATTCTTCAATAAAACATCCTTTATCCTTTTTGGCTGCCTGAAAATAGTCTTAAGAAGCTCTGAAGGGCAGGGGGAAGGGAGGTACATTTGTCATGAAGCAGATGAATGGGCAGCATTAGAATCAGGTAAAGGCCGTTAAATCTTTATTAAACAATTATCAAGGGCAGAAAGATCTAAGGTTTTAGGAGTCCCCCCACCACCACCATTTCAGCGTTCTAAGTATTTTTGCCAGCAGTTTCCATTTCCAAATTCCTAAACTTTAAACCACAGAATTTTAAAATAATGAGACCTCTGCATAAAAGAACCTCTTAGTTAACCTCTCCATTAATAAACTATGGATATCTCATGAATCAGTTTTACAAATCTATTTGTACACCAATTTGTTCACCTGCAGATAGGACCCTGCAGGCATTGTGTTTACTGCCCTAGCTTTGTTTTGCTGGGCCTTGTTTTTTAATTACATAGGGCATCTAAATGAATATTGGCCCTATTGCTCTGAAGGTCATTTGTTGCTTATTGACTTTTCAGCTTTATAAGCAAAACAACATTTATTTTCCTTTCACCTTAGCTATTCGTATGATGTGACTTACTTTAGGCCTTCTTTCCTAGAATATATTGCCCCATCATTTTTTATTGTTGGGTTTTTTGTTGTTGTTGTTGTTCCCTTATTTTTAAACGAAGAATTCATTGTACAGAAAAAAAAAAAAAAAAAAGATAAGGAATATAGTAGTAGCTGCCATTCTTATTCATTTTAAAGGAAACAATGCCTTTTTTTTTTTACCCCGGCAATAACTCACCTACCCAGAGGTCATTTTTCCAATAATCTCAGCTGTGGGAAATATAGCTCAAAGAAAAAAGCCTCTGAGAAGTTAAATGCCAGAGAGCTCATTCACGAAGCTCACCTACTTTATTTCCACCTCCTTACTTTGTCATTCAGCAACTGTCTCCTCCCATTTTAGACACAATCCTAATAAATCTGGTTAGCTGGTTTCTTAGCCCATAGAAGATTAGGAACAACTAATTCAAAAGAGAGCAGGAGCTTTCTAGAAATCTGACAAGGATGCTGGCAATGAAGGCGACAGCTCAAACAAACAAACAAACAAACAAAAAGGACCCAGATACAAGGATTCAAAACTCATAGCGTCCAGGGCCTATTTTGTGTTGGGTCACCTAGGCGTCCATGGTACGGGGCCCTCCATTCCTCGGGAAATCATGTCCCAGGAACAAGGTTATTCCCTGTTCACTATTTTCTATCTGAGAAGAGTGAGGATATAATTTACTTTAGGAAGCTTCTGGATCATGGCAGTGATAAGGGGAAATGGACAGAGAACTGGCATCCCTACTCTTCTCTACTTCCTGTGAGACTGACATGTCTTTGTCTCATTTTCTTTACTTATAAATAAAATGGAGAAAATAATGAATGAGATAATGTTAATTAAATAGCTGCCTGGATCAAGGTGAGCTCTAGAATCCCCCCAAACACTCTGGCATACCAGGTCTTAGGCTGTGAGTAGAGAGAAAAGAGCAGAAGGGCCGTGATACCAGAGAGGTAAGACAGCGTGGTGGGTTCAGAGGGACAGCTGTGGGGTGTTGAAAGGCCACAGCACACAAGAGAAGGAAGATTTGCTCCTGGAACCTACCTTGTGGATGCAGAAGGAATGAGTAAGGGCACTGGCCAGTGGGGAGATGTTCAAGCGGCCTAAATGCCATCTTCCTCTCCATCTTCAGATCACACGCAGTTCCTCACCAGACCGTAAGGCTGTCTGGTCACACATTCGTTTGCTCAGCTTTCGGCCCAGACCAAGTGCCGGCTACCCATCAGACACTGTGCTCGTTGCTGGGGACACACTAGCAAAGGAACTGTGATTGTTAAAATAATAATAATAATGATATCAGGGCCATTTCCTGTTCTTCACCACGAAAATCCTAAAATCCTGAAAAACATGGAAGCTCCCCACTATAATCCGTGCCAAATTTGACTTGACATTCAAGCGAGTCAACGTTTGGTGGCAATAGAGGACATCAATGTTGATGTTGAGTTGAAATTTTTCCCAAATATAAAGAATTCGCTGAACTAAGGAAGATACAGGAAGAGAGGCCTTGGTCATATGTGAGCAATCAGCCAGCCGGAGACTTCACTGAGGTGGCATCATCTCTTTTAAAAACCTTACAGACTGGTTTAGGCCGACAGGAGATGGAGTATGCCTCAGCAAAAGGGTGCAGCGCCGGCTTTCACAAGTGACTGCTTGTTTGCTCGCCTAATATTGGACAAAGTCTTCACATTAGGCTAGTCATTTAGCATCTCTTCATAATGCATTGAAAAAAGAAAAGCAATCATTTGCATCAAAGAATTTGTCTGAGATCATGTTTGAAAGTTAGATTTATATGTCATATAAAGATGACTTTATTTATAAAATGGTGCTTACTACTGACTGCTTTAAAGAGTCAATAAAAGACCAAAGAAAAGGTACCTTAACAAGGGGCAGAAAGAAAGGGGAGTCCAAGTCCCGTATAACATTCTAGGCAGCTGGGCACAGATCTGCCCAAGCACCAGGGAGAAAAAGTTAGTCTCACTTTATCTTAGAATTTATTTTCTTCTTTTTACTGATTTTGGCTTTGGAAAATCTTAGAATTACGATTTCAGAGACTCTAGGGGTTATTTAAGGGATCACCTGCTTCATTTTACTAATCAGGGAACTGCAGCTCAAAGGGATTAAATGATGCTGACAGTTGTATGTAGTGTTGTAGCAGAGAGTTCACTGGACACAGGCACAGCTGTTACTTATTTCTCAGAAAAGACTCGCAGGCAGAACAACATCTAGATTGTGAAATCTGGAATATCTTTTAAAGCTATCAAGAGTTTTATAACCAAGTCAGTGGGACTTTCATAAAAGGAATTATCGATCAGTTATTGCCACGTTGTTTTATCTATAGCACTTAGATTAGCTCTTTTCTAAGAAATTTGATAGTAGTCTTAATATCAGTTTCAACCTTTGCCTCTTTCACTTTACACATAAAATGCACAGGGTTGTTCCCTTGACCCTCACAGCTTCCTCTTGTACCACTTTGCTTTAGCAGCAAGACATGCCTTTGCTGTTTATCTAATAAAATTGTAAATGTGTACATGCATATGTGTGTAAAACCCAGGTCTAAGGAACTTTACCACCCTATTTAGCAACTCAGTAAATGAGATTTTACCTTACACATTTTCCCCCCTCTATATGATAAAGAAACAACTGGTCTTTTAATTTAAAACATTACTTTGAAAAGAAGGTTGCATCAGCTACTATAAATTCTGGATAAAAATGTTGCTGCTAATTCATTTTTCACTGAGCCAAGCAGTCTGCCAATAAAGCTGCTTCTTTGAGTTTTGAATTGATAGTGAAATATTTTTAAGCAATGCATTTGTGGTTTCTTGTTTTTTTTTTCTTTTTACTTTTTTTGATCATTTAAAATCCGATATTGTACAGAGTGTAATTATTTCTTTCAATAAATAGGTACTATAACTTGGAAGCTAAGTTGTACTATTTTAGAAGTAGAAGGTAACTGAAAATGCCCTGAACCAAGTAAGGAAATCCTAGATTCTGATGGACTCCATGAAGAAAGCACATAACCTCTCTGGGGCTCAATTTACCTATTTACAAAATGATAGGATTGAACTAGAGAATCGTTTCTTCCAGTTCCAAGATGTCATGTTTCTATACGTTTGATTTGGCCAAGAAATATAGGGTCTCATTTAGTCCCAAGGGATGAAGTAGCATCTACTTGTCAATGATTTCCAAATCTAGAGGTTCACTACCATTACCCACATCCAGCTCTCACCATCCTTCTTTAGGACCTATAATTAGCACCTCATTTGTGCCTCAGCTGCCAATAATGCCCTTCTGCAAACCAACCAATTTCCACACAAAAGCTAAAGTAATATTTTAAAAATAGAAACCAGGTCCTGTTCCTCTCTTTCTTAAAATGCTTTCAGTGGCTTCTTATCACACTTAGGGTAAATCCAAATTTCTTAATCTATTTATAAGGCCCTAAATGATCAGACCCCATCTCCACCCATTGCCCCACTTCTTTTGCTTTTAACCTCTTTGCTCTAGTAACTCTGACCTTCTTCCCTTTCCTTTGATATTGCAAACCTCATTCCTCTCTTAGGACCTTGTACTAGTTCTCCCTTCTGCCTTAATTGCATTTCCCACAATCATATGCCCAGTTTCTTCTTCTTATTCAATTATTACTCTAGAAGTCCTCTGCCTTGAAAGAATCCTTCCCTAATTATTCGATGTAAAGCAGTCATCAAGTCACTCTTCATCATGTCATTCTATTTTAATTATTAGCACATAGCTCATAACTATCTAATAGTTTTCTTGTTATTCATTTGTTTATTCTTTGTTGTCTTTCCCCAGTGAAATCCAAGTTCCTTTAGGATAGAGACCACTTGTTTTGACCACTTGATCAAAACAGTGCTGGCACAAAAAAGGATCTCAAATGCTTATTAGATGAATGTTGTATGAAGAAAATCCCTCAGAGCTTCCAGAACCTCAGATGGCGTAAACCAGATACTGGTGCTTTTCCCCTTAGATACTTGTAAGTAGTTATCTTTGTAGTTTTGGAAAGAAACATCTGCCTTATGGACACATTATAAATATTCAGAGATCTATTAAGGACTTATGTAATAAAGTTGGTCTCATAAGATGATATAGCTGTTATACTCCTTACATGAAGTACCATAGGATTGAAAACCAAGAGAAAAAATAGGCAATAGAAATGGACCCACAGATAGCTCAAACATTGAAAATAATAGACAGGGGGGTTTGGATAACTATGACAAATGTGTTCAAGGAAACAGAAAAAAAAAAAGATGGATATTTTTCACCAGAAACTTAAAACCTATAAAAAAGAATAATATAGATATTCTAGAGTGGAAAATAGTACCATTATTAAGAATCCATTGAATGAATTTAATAACAGAACAGGTGAAAAAGCAGACAAGTTAGTGACTGAAAGCCAAGTTAATAGAAAATATTCCACTGAAGCACAGGCAAACGAAGAATGGGAAAAAATAGAAAAGAGGATAAAACATATGAGGCCATTAATTGGTGTAATTAGACACTTGGAAAGGAGGAAGAAAATAAGACAAAGAAATATGTGAGGAGTAATGGCCAAGTATTTCCAAAACTGATGGAAAACATCAACCTACAGATCGAAGAGGTTTAGTGAACCCCAAACAAGATAAATACAAAGAAATCACACCTAAAAACACCGTATTAAACTACTGAAAACTGAGATCCAAAGACACAGAAAAAAAATGCTAAAACTGGTCAGGGTTGTGAAAACTGGATATCTGGAAAGGACATAGATAATACAGAAACTGGAGAGTTTTCCCTTGAATAACCTAGAACACAATATGAATCCAATTTAGTTATAGATATAGCTATAATTTGATTATTAAAATTTTTTTTTTGCATCAGGTTCATTCTTTGTGTTCTACATTTTACGGGTTTGGACAACTGTATAATGACACATGTGCACCATTATATGATTAATACTAGTACCCTACAGAACAGTTTTTATTGTCTTAAAAATTCTCTGTGCTCTCCCTACTCACCCCTTCCTTCCCCCTAACCCCTAGAGACCACTGATCTTTTCACTGCCTCCATAGTTATGCCTTTTCTAAAAGGTCATATAATTGGAATCATGCAGTCCGTAGTCTTGCCAGATTGGCTTCTTTCACTTAATGATAGACATTTAAGATTCTTCCATGTCTTTTCATGGCTTGATAGCTTATTTCTTTCCAATGATGCATAATATTCCATTGTTAAAATGTACCACAGTTGGGCGGTGCCTGTGGCTCAGAGGAGTAGGCTGCCGGCCCCATATGCTGGAGGTGGTGAGTTCAAACCCAGCCCCGGCCAAAAACTGCAAAAAGGAAAAAAAGTACCACAGTTCATCCATTTACTTATTGAAGGATATCTTGGCAATTTCTCAAGTTTGGGCAATTATGAATAAATCTACTATAAACATTTGTGTGTCAAATGTGTATAAACATTTGGCTTTCATGTGGACAGAGTTTTCAGTTCCTTTGGGTAAATCCTAAGGAGCATGCTTACTGTATTTCATTGTAAGAATACATTTAGTTTTATAAGAAATTGCCAAACTGTCTTCCAAAATGACTGTGCATTTTGCATTCCTACCAGCAATAAATGAGAGCTCCTATTGCTCCCTGTCCTCACCAGAATTCGATGTTGTCAGTGCTGTGGATTTTGGGTGTATAATGGTATTTCTGGGTATATCTAGTGGGTGTATAATGGTATTTCTTTGTTATTTTAATTTATATTTCCCTGATGACATGTGATGGGAGTTATCTTTTCATATGCTCGTTTGCCATCTATGTATCTATAGACGTGAGCTGTCTGGGAAGGTCTTTGACCCATATTTTAATTGGATTCTTTTTTTATTGTTAATTTTTTAAAGAGTTCTGTGTGTATTTTGGATAACAGTCCTTTATCAGATATGCGTCTTGCAAATATTTTCTCCTAGTCTGTGGCTTATCATTTTTCATTCTCTTGATATAATTTGATTTTATAACAATATATTTGAGAAAAGAAATTGTATATGGCCACATTCCAATTCATCATTGTTATGTACTTCTCAGCAATTTCTTATTCTTTCATTCCTTCACTCACTCAACCATTCTTGCAGATACTTACCAAGTGCCTCCCATGTGCCAGCCCCTGAGCTATGCTCTTGAGATGTGGTAGCAGAAAAGCTCAGTTGCCTTCTTGGCACTGCCTCAGGCACTTTTAAAAAAAATTATCTCAGCTCTGCGCCGTAGCACAGTGGTTACGGCACCGGCCACATGCACCAAGGCTGGCAGGTTCGAAACTGGCCCGGGCCAGCTAAACAACAATGACAACTGCAACCAAAAAACAGCCAGGTGTTGTGGCAGGCACCTGTGGTCCCGGCTACTTTGGAGCTGATGCAAGAGAATTGCTTAGGCCCAAGAGTTTGAGGTTGCTGTAAGCTGTGTTCTAGTCTACCGAGGGCAGCATAGTGAGTCTGTCTCAAAAAAATAAAAAAATTATCTCATTTACTACTTCCATCCATTCTATAAAAAATGCCCATTTTACAGATGATGACTCTAAAATTCAAGGATAGTAAATAAATTTAGGATGGTTACAGAGTCTATAAGGGACAAAGTGATGATTCAAACCCAGATATACCAGACAATCAAAGCTCATATTCTCTCTCCTGAACCATATTGTTTTAGTGGAATGTTGTCACATTTCCCTTCTATTGATCTAATTCCTAGAGATCTCTTCAAAGTACAAATGAAATCCTTCTTCATAAAATTTCTTTAACTAAAACACTGACTCACCTCTCCTGAAGGCCTGCAGTATGCTTCATCTATACCACACAATTTGCACTAAACTCTGTACTGTCTTGTTTAAAATCACCCCCATGGAAGTTTGTGTAGTCTTCCTCAAAGCCCTGGAGGGAAAAGATGACCTCTTATGGTTGTTTTGGGCTCATTTGCACCTAGCGCAAACTGAGCATAATTACAGTTGACTTCTGAACAACGTGGGGATTTGAGGTACAGGCCTCCTGTTCAGTTGAAGATCTGCATATAACTTTTGACTCCCCAAAAGCTTAACTACCAATAGCCTACTATTGATTGGAAGCCTTAAGGATAACATAGTTGATTAACATGTATTTTATATATTATATGTATTATAGGCTGTGTTATTACAATAAAGCAAGCTAAAGAAAAGAAAATATTAATAAAATCCTAAGAAGTGAAAGTGGATCATTATAAATGTCACCCTCTTTGTCTTCACATTGAATAGGCTGAGGAGGAGGAGGAGGAAGAGGGTTGGTCTGCTGTCTCAGGGTGCGAGCAGTGGAAGAAAATCCACGTATAGTGGATAGATGCAATTCAAACCTGTGTTGTTCCAGGATCAACTGTGCATATTTGCTGTTTGATTGGAATCTAAATTTCATCCATTTATTCTAACTTATGAATTAAGTTTGAACCCAAAGGGTGGAGAAAACACTTTAATAACCCCAAAAGGATTCTTTTTTTTTTTTGAGACAGAGTCTCACTATGTTGCCCTTGGTAGAGAGCTGTGGTGTCACAGCTCACAGCAACCTCTAGCTCTTGGGCTTAGGTGATTCTCTTGGCTCTGCCTCCCATGTAGCTGGGACTGCAGGCACCCATCACAAGGCCCGGCTATTTTTTTGTTTCAGTTGTCATTGCTATTTAGCTGACCGGGCTGGATTTGAACCTGCCAGCCTTGGCGTATGTGGCCAGTGCCATAACCACTGTGCAACGGGTGCTGAGCCACCCCACAAGGATTTTTTTAACCTGAGAACCATAGAGTCCACAATTCCCCTGAAAGAGCTGCCATATTTTGAATATCTTTGTGTATATGTGTTTGCCTCAAATTCTCAGAGCAATGTGAGATCCACCAGAGGTTAAGAAACATTCGAAGCTGACCTGGAGGTCCACTCATTAATTCCCCAGCTCACTTTGCTCCACATCTTCCTTCTGTCTAGAAAATTAGAATGCACATTTTACAAGACATCACAGGTCATTTCCCCTTTGACACCCATCCTTGCGGCCTGGCAGAGAAAAATTGCCTTTGTTCACTTTGGAACAACAACCACAACAACAACAAAGTTCAAACCTAATCATTCCAAGGCAATTATGAGAAGTAAGACACGCACCGCTACCCTCTGACAGGCTTTTACAATCTAGTTTCATTATTCAGCTCTTACTCAAATGCTAATCCCCTGAGAGAGAGAGGAAAAAAAAAAATCTCTATATGAATTCTTCAGCATAAACAAATATCTTAAAGGAGATGAGAACTAAAACCACACTGATATAATTTCAGAAACCCTCTGTTGCCACGGTGGAGGGCAGTGGTGAAGGAAGTAAATGACTGTACAAAACAGGGTGGGCAGAAACAGTGGGGAGGGTAGGTAGACACACCTGCCTAAATCTATGGGCCACGTGACAACAGAGTAAGCCACCAAAGAGAGCTTTCTGGTGATAGAGATCCTAGTATGGTGGCCCAGCAATAATTTTTAGAGCAATGTTAGAACAGATCCATCCAAATAAATTAACACTCTTCCCTTGATGTTAACAAAAGCAAATCTCACCACATTTTTTAGCCTATTATATGACCTTCTGCCAATAAAACATAAAAAAAGACATCACAGAGTTTTCATACATAACTACCAAGAAGTGATGAGATTTTTCTTTTTTAAATTTCCCTTGGCAGTAACAGTAGATCTGCCCCTAGAATTCCTTTCTAGAAATTAAGAGTCCTGAGCTGGGTGTGGTGGCTCACGCCTGTAATCCAGTGCTTTGGGAGGCTGACGTGGGTGGATGGCTTGAGCCTAGGAACTTGAGACCAGACTGAGCAAGAGTGAACCATCTCTGCTAAAAATAGAAAAACTAGCCATGTGTTAGTTTTTCCTAGTAGGGTGACTGTAGTCCTCACTACAAGGGAGGCTGAGGCAAGAGGATCACTTGAGCCCAAAAGTATGAGGTTGCTGTGAGCTATGATACCACAGCACTCTACCTAAGGGGACAGAGTGAGACTAAAATAAATAAGAATAAGTGAAATGGAATGAAAGAAAATAAAATAATATAAAATAAAATAAAAAGAGCCCTAGCTTTCATCTGTGGGATGAACTACATGAATGTTTCTAAAGATTCTCACTTCCACTAAATTACTATAAAAAAGAAACATTAACTTTGTTTCTAATCCCATTTCCCCATTTTGTGTAGCAAATATTCTGTTTTGGGGGGTTTTTTGTTTTTTTTTTTTTTTGGTGACCCCAACGTGACCTGAAAAAAAATTTTTTTTGAGACAGAGTCTCAAGCTGTCACCCTGGGTAGAGTGATGTGCCGTCACAGCTCACAGCAACCTCTAACTCTTGGGCTTAAGTGATTCTCTTGCCTCAGCCTCCCGAGTAACTGGGACTATAGGCAACTGCCACAACACCTGGCTATTTTTTGTTGTTGGTGTTGCAGTTGTCATTGTCATTTTAGTTGGCCTGGGCCAGGTATGAACCTGCCAGCCTCGGTGTATGTGGCCAGTGCCCTACCCACTGAGCTACGGGTGCCAGCCTGTTTAGCAGATATTCTGAAGAGGCATGCACAGTGATCAATTCCAATTTTCGGACACATAGTATGCAGAAAGATGCCAATTGTATAGTAAAGAGATGTTATGATGTTTAAGGCCCTGGTTGACCTCTGGACTGGAAGAGTGCCCAGGGCTGCCCAGTTACCCTCTCTGTGTTTTCTGTCAGCCCTGGGATGAGGCATTATTTACTCCTCTGAATCCATAAAGAGAATCACAGACAGGGATGATTTCCAAAGTGAATCTCCCAACCTCAGTCCTCTTTCGTCTAGTTTTTTTTAAATATCAAAACTAGTTCTGGGCTCAGCGCCCATAGCTCAGTGGTTATGGCGCTGGCCACATATACCAGGGCTGGCAGGTTTGAACCTGGCCTGGGCCTGCTAAACAACAATGACAACTACAACAAAAAAACAGCTGGGCATTGTGGTGGGCGCCTATAGTACCAGCTACTTGGGAGGCTGAGGCAAGAGAATCGCTTAAGCCCAAGAGTTTGAGGTTGCTGTGAGCTGTGATGCCATGGCACTCTACCCAGGGTGACATAGTGAGACTCTGTCTCAAAAAACAAACAAACAAAAAAAAACTAGTTTTGCTCAGAAACCATAGTATATTCCTTGACCCACAGATCCGATAACTGGATTCTTTTTCTGTTTGTTAGTTTTTTGAGACAGAGTCTCACTTTGTCACCCTTGGTAGAGTACCATAGCATCTTAGCTCACAGCAACCTCAAACTCTTGGACTTATGCGATTCTCTTGTCTCAGACTGCTCAGTAGCTGGGGCTACAGGCACCGCCACAACGACTGGCTATTTTTAGAGATTGGGTCTTGCTCTGGCTCAGGCGGGTCTTGAATTCCTGAGCTCAGGCAATCAATCTGCCTCAGCTTCCCAGAGTGCTGGGATTACAGGTGTGAGCCACTGCTCCCGGCCAGATAACTGGATTCTTATATTGTTTCCCTATTCTACCAAACTACCCGGGAACACAGGCCCTCTAAGCAAAGGTTCTCATGCTCAGCCCAGGGACGATCTTTACTCTGTTTGACTGTATCTCTGGGTCCCTGTGGCTTAGCTTCGTCTGTACCTGAGCATGGACTCCATATGATTATGTCCTGTGATGATGGTCCTTGCTGCAGTAGGAGCCACCACAGTTGATGTGACTTGTTGGCTGTATCCTTGTCTGGCTCTGGGTTCAACTTTACATCTGGCTCTGGGTCCTGATGGTTTCCAATCCCCCCTGTCCTGTCACAGATACTAGGCTCCATCCCACCGGGTCCTAACCTACAAAATACACCTTATTCAAGACCAGATTTTTCAAAACTCTCTTGCCCAAGATCTGGAGTTGTTCTAGTCTCTAGAACAACTAGAACTTTTCTTGTTCTTGTTCTTACAACAAGAACTTTCTAGAATGTAAAACTTGGAGCAGGGTTAATGCCACCCAGCGTTGGTGGGGTGTTGGTAGTTTCAGCTATGTGGAGAGGCCAGCTGCAGGGGAGCTTTCAGGAAGTAAGTAAAAAGAAAATAGGAAGCCTAGTTTCCATTTCCTCTTATATTTCTCTCCCAGTGTCTCCGGGCCCAGCTGGTACTCAGGTTTACAGTCTGGTGGGTGGCCCAGGAAACACACCTGTGAAGTTCACAACAACCCCTAGGCCAAGGCATTGCAGCCTCACAGGGAGAGCTAAGTTCACATCTAGAAAGGATCCAGTCCCAGCAGAGAGAGGGCAGGCCCTCGCCCACGTGGCTGAGAACTGCATCTCAGCATAGCAGCCCCACGCTGCCCTGAGTCCTGTCTCCTTCTAAGGCAGGCACTGTCAGACATGGTGGAAGGCAGACTTTCCAGCTGAGAATCTTGGGATCCCTGGGCTTCCCCGCCACACCCATTTTCATGAAAGGTCACTGAAAACACCTGTTTGAAAGAATTGTTTGTCACAATTGTGATGTAGGAGATCAGGTCTTATGTTAAAGAATGGTATCTTGGCCGGGTGTGGTGGTTCACACCTGTAATCCCAGCACTCTGGGAGGCAGAGGTGGATGGATCGCCTGAGCTCATAAGTTTGAAACCAGCCTGAGCAAGAGTGAGACCCCATCTCTAAAAATAGCTGGGGGTTGTGGCAGGTGCCTGTAGTCCCAGCTACTCAGGAGGCTGAGGCTAGAGAATCGCTTGAGCCCAAGAGTCTGAGGTTGCTGTGAGCTGTGACACCACAATACTCTACCAGGGGCGACAAAGTAAGACTCTGTCTCAAAAAAAAAAGTACCAATGAAGGTCCAATGGCACCTTTCCAAAACATCAAAACATTTACTTAGCATCATGTTAGCTCAGCCTTGGCACCCCTGAGTGAGTCTATGCTCCAGGCCCACTGTCTTCTTGTCCCCACATGAAGAGCGCAGGGCTCAAGGACATAGCTGCAACGCCCATGCCTTTGTCACTCAACCTCTCAGCAGCTTGTTCTCAAATCAGTTTTTTTCCCCCTAATGTAAATTGTGAAAGTAATATGCACGTATGGTTATAAAAATGTAACCCCCCCAAATGACTATATTAAATGAAAAAGAATGGAAGAAAAAGTATCCAATGTACTCAGCTCTACTATGAAGCTAATTTATAGCTTTCACATGAAGGCTATAACCCA